>JAPQRQ010000015.1:8353392-8365365 GCA_037367365.1 Apogon talboti | reverse complement strand
AGTAATTATTTTCAATTCAGTTATTTTTCTTACCAATGAAAGAGGGGACTTTTCAGTTTATATTTTGCAAAATGTACTTATAAAGATTGGTTAGTTTTAATAGAATACAATTAAATATAAGTTGTTTACAAAGTTTAGAAAATAAAAACAGACGGCTTTGGCACAGGAACAAATTTTGTGTAATTTTTTTCAATCAAAAATGCTAAAGCGAGAGTTAGGGGTACGGGGCTAAATATCTATATATATATATATATATATTTCAGGGGGTACTCCACTGTAAAAACTTTGAGAACTACTGGGTTAAGGTAAACCACACTTATAACTTATAACGCTTTGTCTGAAAAAAGTAACACTGAATGTTGAAGCCTCCAATCAGGCGTCCTACTAAACCAAATTATGGCCTTAGTTTAGTTCTGTATATTTGACTGATATTATGGGCCTGAAACTTATATTGACTGTTCCTCTGTTTTGTGGTCAAATAAATACCTTTATTTTGAAAAACGCACCTGTAACTCCTCATGACTTCCTTCCGACCCCGTCCCTCACTGCTGAGTCCTCACGTCATATTAGTGACATTGCGAGATTTAGAAACCGATCGCTTTCGACACAATGACCACTTCTTCAAAACACTCAACAGATTGATTATGTGAGTTGACTATGTGAAGTAATCTGTGTATACATTGTTTTCATACAAAAAGAATCAGCCACCACTTTTTTTTCCAGTATTCATGAATACCTGTCTCAGTCTGTGTTCACCACCTGCAAATTTCTGAACAAACGCAACAAATTATGCCGCAGTTGAGACACTTCGCTCCAGACACTAAACTTTCACTTCAAAACCAAACAACAGGTGAGCTGCATTTCAGTGGAGTTGAGATTTCAGTCTGTGTTTTCAGCTTTGTTTCTCTCCACGTGATCACATTGACACTGAAAAGTGTATGTACAGAGGCTGTTACAGCCCTGGTGCTTTTCTTTTCTTCTGTGGTCTGCATGCTCTGTGTCTCCTCCACAGGTCTTCTGGATAGTTGATTGTGTCACTAATTGCTACCTGTTCTCGGACCGGCTGACTGACAGCTGAATGGCCGCGGCGGCTGCAGATTGCTCATCAGCTGGGGATAAAGGCTCTGAGGAGATGCAGCAGCCTCTCTGCAGGCAGCTGATGCATCGATTACTTCAGCTGTTTGCTGTTTTTTTTTGTGTTTTTTTTACCTCAACCTTCCTATATATTTTTTTCATTGAATTGTTAATAACTTCATTTTTGCTTTAAACTCTCTGACTCCTCCTCCTATTGCTAGCCTTGTCTTACACTGAGACCTGATGGAAATGCAACACGGACCGCATAGCATAGCTGTGGATACGTTTCACTGTTGTTGTGATATATGCAAGTCATGGCCAATGAGTGGGAGAAAGTGACACAAGAACGCATATACAGTCGCTGTCATTTAACATATTAAAATTGACAGAGACCCTGGAAAACATCCACTGAACAGGAGATGAAAGCTGTATGGGCTGTCATGGCAACAAATGGAATACAGGGCACAAGACCAAAGAGGATGGAAGGGTTTCTTCAATGGCCTGCGTGGCTTTGGAGAATGAAAAAGGCCTAAGTGAATAAATTACATGTGCTCGAACCACTCTGCTATCAGGACGCTGCTGATAATCACATATAATCACAAGTTTCCAGGGAAAGCTGCCTAACGCTCGGCAGCAGAGGATGACTGCTGCTTTAATTGTCACAGCTTATCATGTTTACTGCTTTAGTCTCACCCTATCGCTACTGACACAGTGATCGTCACTCATGCTGTCATGGCTCTGCTTCTCGGTCACACCCACTCAGGACACACACTCACCACGTGGTATGACAACTAGTTTGACATGGATTTACAACTACAGCGAAACACGTCCACAAACTCCTGGAGGTTAAAGTGAACTAAACACTACAGACTCTACACATTATTGAAAGAGTTTTTCCTGATTTTTCCATTGGCACAGATTTTACAATAAACTGTCATTATAAAACTGGAAGGAATGATGTAATACTAAAGTAATTGAGTTAATTAAACTATAGAGGTGTTGTATTTCCACAGTAATGGTGGAATTGGAATTACTTAAAAAGATTACTGCAAATTCTAATCTTTTTTTTTTTTAACTTAAACTAAAACTGTGAGTAAAAAACTGTAGAAGTAGAGACCAAAAAACTTTGATAACTACACATACCCAAATAGCCTAATGTGTCCAGTTGTGGGTAATTCTATGCAGAGGCAGATACAGGCTCTGCATATAGACATGAGTCAGTGGGATGCTGGGAACTCACCTTGCTGTTAGTATGTCCAGCCCAAGTGCTGAGGACGTATTTTGTGTGTGTTTCTAAAAGTGTAAAAGTAGGTGGAAAATACAAAGAAGGTGGGTGTCAAGAAATGCAACAGTTGTTCTCTCAGACAGGTGTTGAACTTTTGTACAGACCGGCCATACTCAAACACCAACCCACCCCAATCCAGTCCAGTCAATGAAGTCTAGTTTGATACCAGAGTGAATAAGCCTAGCAGCTATCCTCTTCACTGCCATAACTGAAAACGCATCCGTCTTGCGCCGCCATAACAATAACTCTGCCTCCCACTCTAGTTTCTAAAACACACAGAACCAGAGGTAAACTTGCACTCTGAGAGCAAAGTGTTGTACTGTGAACATACAGTAGTGTGAGGTCTTTAATGTATAATGGAGTTGTATCCTTAAAGGCTGAATATGTTAGGGAGACTTTAAATTCTATTCTTGGTGTCACAGTGAGGAGAAGTTCACAGTGGGAAAATATCATCTCTCTTTCTGACTCCTGCTGGAAGTTGCATTTTGAATTAACTGGAGGGTTTTGGGGAAGTTACTTGGACACCCTGACAGTAACAAGTTACTTTACTGGAGTGGTCCAGCCTGGGAGTAAGAAATGCATGGACTAGTTTTTCTGTGTCACTTTGGGACAGGATGTTCCTATAGTTGGTGATACTGCGTGGTTGAAGGAAGGCTGTACTAGGGATTTCTTATATGTGTATTGGATGATAAGTTTCGGTCAAAAATAACCATAGTTTCTTCACAATTATAATAGAAGGTCAAAGTAATGTCATCTAACTATGTCCTTTTTTACCACCACAATTTTTACAGTATTACATGGGATGGGTCCATAATAAAGTAAAACTAAATTAAAGCACAGCTCTTAAATTGTCATAAGATGGATATACGGATTTAGTTTCTATGTTTTTTTGGTACCAAACACAATAAATTGTTTGGTCTGAATTTAGAAGAAGAAAATTAAAAGTATTCTAGAGCCTTTTTGTCTTAAAGACCTTTATAGGGTTAACAAAGTGTTTATGCATTTTTTTCAAGCATTTTCATTGTCAAATAAATTTTTTTGTCATCAACATAACAGTGGAATTTGTCGTATGATATCATCCAAGGAGAGCGTATATAGTGTGAAAAAGCACAGATCCAAGGACAGAACCCTGCGGACCACCATGACTGAACTGACTGAGGATGGATAGCTTACTATTAACATGTGCATGTTGGAATAACTCTGAGAAATATTATTTAAAACAACTCAGTGTGGTTGACAATAGAATATTCTTGTCTCTTTAATTAACTGTTTTGATCAATAAATGGTAAACGGACTGCACTTACACAGTGCTGTTCCCACACCTTCATAGTGCCCAAAGCGCTTTACAATGCCTCACATTCACCCATTCACACTCATACACCAGTGGGCGGCTGCTGCCATACAAGGCTCCACTGGGAGACATTTAGGGTTCAGTGTGTTGCCCAAAGACACTTTGACATGTGTACAGTCGGAGCCAGGATTCGAACCGCTGACCCTTTTGTTATTGGGTGACCCGCTCTACCAACTGAGCCACAGTCGCCAATAGTATCAAATAGTGCTTAGAAGAAAACGCAACAATGTTTGAAGCTAGTAGATCAATAGCAACATACACAGGCCCCATATTTGTAAATGTTTTTGTCTAAAATCTGACTGAAACTCTCTTTCCTTTGCAGATGATAACACAACGGATATGCAACAGCTTTTTCGAGGGTTATAGATTGAGAGGTTAGACTGAATATCGGTCTGCACTTGGCTAGAACACAACAAATATGACACAGAAGTAGGATTAATTATGGTGATTTTAAATGCAGCCCTGTAA
Organism: Apogon talboti; assembly: GCA_037367365.1. NCBI lineage: Eukaryota > Metazoa > Chordata > Actinopteri > Kurtiformes > Apogonidae > Apogon > Apogon talboti. The sequence goes on along the minus strand of JAPQRQ010000015.1, from coordinate 8,361,187 downwards.
TAAAGCTGGATTTAGTAAATCTAATATGAAAGAGTTCATTAAGTGTAAATTAAAGGACGTTCTTTAGTGGTAGCTGAAGGAAGGCTTTGACAGAAATATTAATGGGTTCCAATCATCCATCCATTTTCTGAAGTCCTTGTCACTGGTGTTGATGGTTTGGATAAGGTCATAAGATCTTCAGTGGAGAAAGTATCTAAAGATGGAATAGATCTCATGTGTTTTTCTGGAGCTGCCACTGCATTCGACGGTGTATCTGCGACCGTAGGGATGTGAATGTTATGTCTGTGATGGTTCTTTTAAATCACTAGTTTGTTTGTGAAGACGTGCATCGAGTCATTACTGGTAAGAGCCGAGGGAATGGTAGGTTTGACAGAGCTGTGGCTTTTTGACAGCTTGACAACAGTGCTGAAAGGGAACCTGGGATTGTTCTTGCTCTCTTTTTTCCTCCATTAAAGAAGAATAGTAGGCGGTTTTGGCTTTACGAGAGCTTTTTTATATGTTATGACACTGTCTCTCCTGGCTAGGTGAGTGTTACGCCTGGCCTAGGGGAACCAGACACAACAAAAAGTCAATCCCCTCTTTACCCACTTGCATAGAAGAGCAGCACCAGAACTCCAGTGGGTTTCGCAGTCCAAACATATAATAATTTATTGTACAAAAATGGTAGTAAAAGGTGCCAGGATGAGCACAGCCAAGGTAACATGTACTTGTAACTCCTAGCAAAAAATAAAATAAAACAAACAAATAAAATACAGAAATTTTTTCTCGCTCCTTAAACATAAAGAGAAGAAAAATGGAACAAATCAAATAGCTTCACACTCCTGCAACTACCAGGATTCTGCTGAACCCCAGTAGATGGAACCACATGCACTACACAAGATCCCAACAAATGGCTCAGTGGAAGAAGGGGAGAGCAACAAGCCACAGCTGCCATGTGATGGCATCCTTTCAAAGGGCATGTCATTAGCCTTCATCCAATTGGCTGCTGCTTCAGCATAAAACACACAGTCGAACAGAAAATACAAATTGTGACCTCAGGGTTAGAACAGTGAGAGTCTGCTCAATTGGAGGAGAACCCCTTCTTTCCAGCCTTGAAAATGACTGCTTTACAAAAGCGTAACTGAAAATCCTACCATGTAGCATGCCTCGTTCAATTCATCATATTATTTTTTAGAGGAACAATAATGTCGTACTCTATGCAGTGAAGAAAACTGTCGGCCATTTTCTGGGCCCGTATGGAATTAAATGATGGTGGAATCATTTGTTTACATTTGGTAACAGCTACAGCAGTTCAGTCACGACCACTTTTGTCAGCTTCCGTAATGTATTTCATCTGCAAAACTTATATTTGTTTGTTAGTTTGTTTTATTTTGAATATCAACATTTAAAACCAAAAACAAGGAAAAACATTAAATTAAAAAATATATATATATAATAATTTGGAAAGGAGTGGCATGCCAGTTCCTCAATGTAACTTAACAAATCTTACACATGTCCAAATTAATTCTGACCAATCCTGCACAAAATGCGAAAATACTATACATATCAAAAATAAACTCTGTCCATTTCATACCAGTATTACACATCATATATCTGGTGGTGTGGGTCTCCTTGGGCAGCTCGATGCCCATCCTTTTTCATTCATTCATTCATTTTCTGAATCTGTATGTGTCTTTCGTTTTAAGGTTATGGCGCATGTGGACTCTTGAGCCTAGGAAATCAGACAAACACAAAAGTCGCATAAACACATGTTGTAAAGGCAATTAGATTGCACTATCCGTCGTGTACACTCAAAGAGCACTTGCATTGCTTCACACACACTAATAACATTGTGAATGTGGCAAGCGAGAGGTGCATTTGCAGTTCCTATTACCCCTGCTGGTATTAAGTGTGTCCATTATGCAGAGCACTGAATGCTAGAATCTTGATTGTACAAAGAATCAAGTAAAATTATGAGTAAAGTGGGAGTCATTTGCAGTGCTATAATTTGGTGAGTTTAGAAAAATATGTACAAAAAAAAAGACACAAATACATAATGCATGTAATTGATCTGCAATTGTTAATACAATATATGTAGTTCATTAAAATGCAAATAAAAAGGTATTCACCCCCTTTTATTGCTTTTATAAATGGAATTATAGGCTGTAAAATTCAGTTGTTTTGATAAGAATTCACCAAAAAAAATTAAATAAATAAAATTAAAAATCCCCATAAACCTTACCTACCCAATATAGTTTTAAATAATCGACACTGCTTTGTGGGAATGTCTTTCAACTTTGATATTGAAGGCTTTTTTGTTGTGAATTCTTTATAGGCACTATGAATTCTACTATAACACTATAACTCTAAGTGGAAGTCACATGTACATTTACAGTTTCTCTCTGTTCTTTGGCTCTTTGGTTCCTGAAACTGTATTCTCAAAGCTCAAGATGCATTTATCAAAAATATCTCACATGTCATAGTACAACACCACAGCTCACCTGCGAAAGGTCACAACTCAACCAAAACAAGCCACGCTTTAAAACAAAGTTATTGTCTCATGTAAAAGTCATTCCCCTCAAAATGAAAAGTTCCTTAAGGATTTACCAACAGTGTGTGTGTGTGTGTGTGTGTGTGTGTGTGTGTGTGTGTGTGTGTGTGTGTGTATGTGTGTAATGGCAGTGAAGCATTGAAATGTTCCATAAGACACATTTCAGTTTTCAATCCTATTGTTTTCATGACAATGAATATTTACGGGGTGAAACATTTCCTTTGTCGAGGTTAAGTACATCCTTTTGTTACATGCAGTATTTTGTCGAAATTATGTCATGAGTTTTTTAAGTGATCACAAATACACTGTCTACCTCATGCATTTTAAGAGGTTTTTACTTTAGTTTTATGCATTTGGGGATGGAATTAATGATTCTTTTAACCCTTTATTGGGCAAGTGACTATTTTTGGTAATTTCAGAAAACATTAAATATGGGGCCAATCCCGTGTCTCCATGAGGTCAAGAAGTATGCTGTTTTTTATAACACTATACAGGGATTCAGAGAGATCTTATGGACATTTCGAAGCTGTAAATAGTGAATATGTGTGATTTTTGTCAGTTTATGACCGTGTAACAGTTGTTTTATTCCATGAGGAGGGAAACTGTTGTCATGGCAACCAACGAGGCGGTAGATGATGATGTCCAATAACACACTAAGTTTAAAATTTTGAATTTCAGAGTGTTTCAATGAGTGACCTATAAAGGGTTAATTTGGTTTCATGAGTGCCCTCCCAGCATAACGACCAATTTAAACCTAAATATGTAGAGAGCCCTCAGATTGCAAACCTCTAGTAGCGACATATGCCCAGCAAATCTGATCAGGATTTCATGTCGTATTCTCTAAACTGACCCTAAATGCTGAGAAAATGTTTTTACACTCTATGATTTTCTCTCACATTGAATACTGTATAACTTCCTGGTCACTTGCTGCTGGTACAATGCTCAAACCCATAGAATCTCTTTTTAAAACAGCCATAAAAATCTTTGACAAAAAACCATTTAGTTTACATCATTGCATTGTTTTCGATAAATATAAATGTACTGTGTCACCGGCTGATAGGTTGCCCACTCAGATAAACACTCAGTTCAATAAATCCAGTATAAGCCAGGACTTGTTTTCAAAACTTTACTGAACCACAGTGTGAAACTGCAACAAAGAGGTAAGTACAAAGGTAAGTGTAATAAGTGAATACATATGCTACATAGAGCACAGAGGTAAGTAAATGCACAAATCAACAGGCCATTGTTAGCATCCAAACTGAGTTAATTAATAAACATGTAAATTTTACTTCTATCTCAAAAATAATATACTCTAAGTATCAACAGAACTCTTATAAAACAAATTACTTACAGACATCACATCTTAATAAGCTGATGAAGCAGATGGAGATGGTAGAATGACACCCATGCTAGCTGTAGGAATCATATTGATTGATCCCTGCCTACAACTTCCTTTCTAGGCAGGAAATGAGGTAAGTGGTGATTTAGCATCTAATAGCCACAAGGGGGCTTCAAACAATGAACAGAACACACAATCTATTGAGTCCAGAGCAATAAATGTCTTAATTTTAATAATTTGGTGAATTTCAAAAATGCTTGCCTGATATTCAAAGTCTTGCCTGGACTGGACTGGCCCCTCCTCCACTGACAGATTTGATCCAATCCCCATCTGTCGGTGGGATGTCCACCCGGGCCACAGCTCCAGGACACTGCCAGGTGCATTACTTTTGGACAGACTACACTCTCAGTCACTGGAACTAAATATTGGTCATTATAATATAGTCTACTACTCAACAGAACAGGCTCACAATCATATGCCTCCTTCAAATCACAGCTTAGACACTGGATGACGGAAAACCAAACCTGTGACCGTCAGTAGATTGTCCTCACAGTGTTGTTTTGTGTGTTTTTATGATGTTTTGTCTTCTGTAAACTGTCTTTCTTGTCACCTACCTTGGGACGACAGATGGAAATTAGCACTGTTGCTACAATCTGGCATATTTACAGCTGCAATTACAGATGTTCATTAATATGCACTGTCCCTAATAAATAAATTAATTAATTAATTAACAGTGTAAAGATCATACTCTGAAAACTGCAATACATAACAAACTGTCGTTTGTTTTGGTTACTGTGACCTTGACCTTTGAACTTTCATATCATTTGTTGTGGCGCTGGATCTGGCACCGCGCATGGATGTGGAAAATGTGTACGAAATCAGATGAGTTTTCATGGAGATATGATTCTTTTTATTCCATGTTTCCACCCATGTTACAGAAAAAAACTGGATCTCTGTCATTTTGGGACTGTCACTGCGACAAGGATCTCATAAAAAAAAAAAAAAAAAAAAAAACTGTGGGTGTTGCTAGCACACAAACAACCAAACACAAACACAAAGAATACCAACCTTCTGGCTGGAGGAAATAACAGTCCTACTAATCAAACATCTCATTAAGTCAATGGCCATTAAGTGTGGGTCATATTTAACATAAGGTGCCTCCTCAGTTCAACATATGGCATTTTCCACTCACTGTTTTTCTGTGCAATTTTCAAACTGTAATGCTTTGAAGGGATGAATTTGTCAAACAAAGTCTCTTGTTAACAGGACATTTTCATTTCCCATTCGTCGTAACAAATATTTTCATCCCATCTGCACAAATTAGTGAGTGCAATAATCTACCATTTGATTCTATACATTTTGCTGATGAACATTTCTCAGCTCATCTTCTAATGTGGGATGATACTAAACTTACATGTGAGTGCAGTGCATTAAGTAAAATCTTGACCTGTAGAAATGTGTATTCGATGCACAACGGCGGCAGCGTTCAGTGAGTTGAACAGAAACCACACTGGTACAGTCAGTGACCTCAACAGGATGGGAGACTGACATGTGGACAGAGCCTTTTCCAGCTCCGTCCCCGTCCACCGTGACCTCCGCTGTTTAAACAATGCCGAGGGAACGTTTCAGTTTGAATGCCTTTATATAAGACAGCAACTTTGTTTTGAAGCATGACTTCAGTGTATTGGGTGAGTTTTGACCTTTAGCTCGTGAGCTGCGGTGCCAAGCTTATTTTGACAAATGCACCTTGAGTTTGGAGAATGTCAACACTGTCTGAAGACTAAGATAAAACTGAAGCATTTGAGAAAAATCTGAGGTTTAATTCTGTTTTAATGTTTTGATTTAATTTGATTTCTTTTTTTATTTCAAATCTGCACACATACAACACAGCATCTACAAATGACAGCTCAACAAAACAACTAAACATTTGGTTTGGTTTTAATGTTTTCTCCTTAGTTGTCACGACTCTACCTCATTTTAATTAATGGCACATTTAAACATAGGATTTATTATTTCTGGACGGAAAACAGAATCATTTTATTAGAAAGAATTGTTTTTACACGGAAGTCGAAATGCATGGTGGGGAAAAATGAGTTGATTTAGCAATGTTGCAAATGCAAAACACCCAACCTTGTTAAACAATACAACCTAATCAAATGACACACACGACAATGCCTTTCATTCTCCAAACTGCCGATGTGTGTGTGTGCTGTTAGCAAGTTAACACATCCAGTTAAGAACAAGGGCTGTGACATGATACACTGAGGACACATTCAAATGCATTGACACTTATTAACGCTGCTAACTGAAGTGGCATGCCTAAAAATTAAAGCTGCTAATAGGAGTCTTTTGTCACAAAGCTTTCTTTCTTTGTGTTTTCTGTTCTGTTCTCTGCCACTTTTTTGTCCCTCGGAAAAGAAACTGTTACCTTAAAGCCCATCCAGAACAGTGAAAAATACAAAATACAGAGGATAATATAATAATAATCAGTGATAAATCACTTAAGAAAGGTTAAATATCGAGAAAAAATAATTTGGGAACTGATGTTAAAGTAGCACTGGGTCTTTATGGGTTAAACATATCAGGTGCAAATGCAAAGTCATTTTTATCTAAGGTTGGTGATAGTGATTGATCTAGATTTGTCATAGGATCTACTTTTCAGAGGGACTGTACAAATCATGTCATTAAACAAATGAATAACAACAGCATTAGACTTCCCAGCTCCATTACCACTCATTTGAAATACTCCATTCATCAGTGTAATCATGGTATTTTACACAGAGGTTTACACTAATTTGTGGGTTTGTAGAATGAACGTCACCGGCACTTATGACTGTTAGTCCTCACTAAAGTGTCGGGGTTTAATCCGCATTAAATTGCAGAATGTGTGTTGTTTTGCTGCTATTGAAGAAATAATGACGAAGAATTATTGTAAGTCTGTCAGCAGTGGGTCCGGCTTCTGAACGCCAGTGTGCTGAGTCTGAAGACTTATGTGAGAGTGGAAATATTTTTTGATTCATTATGAAACTACAGCCACAGTCCAGGTAATTAACTGAAACACTGCAGCTGTACGTCGAGCCGAATGTGTTTACTTCCTCCAGATATAGCCAATGTTGTAATTATGCTGGTCGAAAAATGATGAAAAATGCAGTTTCTACTCAGATAACAACAACAAAAAGCCATCATTAATAGACACGCAAAAGCTCCAGAAACCATATACAACTGGAGGAAAATGTAATTAGGCTGTAACTTGTCTATATTTTATAAGAGGTGAGAAAATAATGATTTGGACCATGATAATTTTACCCCAAAACATCATCTTGGCCCAGATCGACGCAGCCTGAAAGGGACGCAGGGATGTGGCCGTAACATGACTGGGTGAATTTCTGTACTTCACTGTGTGGTGAAGAGGGGGCAAGTTGTGCTCAGAAAAAGCTGATCACGGATGGTGGTATGACTTAAAGGTTAACTCACTTTATTAACCCCGTAGGGAGGTCCAGTTCCTGTATTTTTAACCCTACACACACAGTACCAGTCATTAGCATTAGCACACATTAGGAGCAGTGAGGTGACACTGAAGGTGGTCAGGGGAATCCACGGGAGATTGAACACATATGTCAAATATTCAGTCTGCGGACCCACCTGTCTGAAAGGAGAGCATGGCTGAGAGAAGCAGGAGTGTGGTGTGGGCGTACTTTTCACCTGTGGATAAAACTACAGCAAAGTGTAGTAAAAATGTACAATACTGTAGCGACCTTTATAAACACCTGGAAATTAGCCCAGTTACATCAGATTTTATTCTTTTCTAACGTTGTTTTGTTAAATGGTAAATGGACTGCACTTAGCGCTTTACAGCACCTCTGATTCACCCATTCACACACACACACACACACACACACACACACACACACACACACACACACACA
>JAPQRQ010000015.1:8251951-8262938 GCA_037367365.1 Apogon talboti | reverse complement strand
TATATATATATACACACACACACACACAGGAAAATACCACCGCTCTACAGGGTCAGAGGTGGTGTTTGAGGAGGACCATTACTCTACTGAGTCTATACATTGTTTTTCATCTATAGAGGGTCTTAGCTGCTATGATTCCCTCATCAAACCCTCAGCTGATTGCAAGTAATTTTCTCCTCATGTAATCATTTCTACCCAGTTCTCCACATTCGCCCCCTCCCAGTCCCCTGCTAAGCCTCAGCACTTATACCAGTCACTTATTTCTCTGACACTCAAGAACCGGGACTCCACATCAAGCGCTGCATCTATAACAATAACCAGATCTGTGCAGTTTTAAAGCGACACTATGGAGTTTTTCAGCCTTCAAAGTGTATTTTCAAGGTCATTTTAGTGGTACGATAAGTCACAACAGGCTAACTACAAAATTGGACTGCTTTAAGGCATGCGTCACATCCCCCCTCCACCTTCAGAAGACGAAGCAGGTAAACGAAGTCACAAGTGAAGGAAAGCTACAAATAGGCTGATGGTCAGACAAAGAAAAGAAAGCATGAGTGATAAAATAAGAGGCGGGACTAGGGTGAATATTGGCTGACGGAGGATGGAGACCTGCCGCTGTCACTGTTGGACTCGTAAGTGTAATTTCTTCTATAAAACACTCTGCATTAATGCTTACTGTGTTATCGAAATCATAACCTTCTGTTTATGGCCATACATCAACTTATTCAAGCAGTAGCCTTCCACAGGTTTATCAGGCCGGTAGCTAACGTGCTAAAAATGTTTTCGTTTCTGATATTTTTATAAATAGACCAATAATGTTTGTATAAAATGCTGTATGGCTCCTTTGCCTGGCCTGAGGACATGGTTGAACGCACATTGACTGTCTAACCTCAGGAACTCTGCCGGCATCAATGGATTGTCAGCAAATACACAAGTATTACCAGATACAGACTTTACAGCAGCTGTTAGACAATACCGTGTCCTGACTTTAGGGGGAACCAGCGAGCAGGAGTTCCATGGTGACGCTTGCACCCTGGAGTATATACTGTAATTATTTCTAGATGTGTCTGTGTGAAATACAACAGAACCAGTGTAAAAGAACCAGCAGTAAAATTAAGGAAACAAGGCTTTAAATCAGGACATTTGTAATCGAACACGTTTTAATCGATTTGACTCGATTAATGATTACAGCTCTAATGTGACCTCTGACCCCGTGACAAGAAGCAGCGCAAACAGTTAGAAACATCTGAGGTGTAGAATAAAACATCAGAAAATGAATGTAATAAATCTCATATTTTCTGAAGAAAAAGGGTTAAAGTCATGTTAAGTCATGCTAAATACAGAATAGAAACAGTTTTTTTTCCTTAACACTTTCATTTTTACTGCTGTACATACTTCCCAGTTTGTATCTTAATACAGAGGCTGTGAAATGCATATGAGTGGTCATTTGGACTGTACTAACCCACCAAACCTCAGGTTGGCCTGGGTCGTCTACACCGTGCTGTACATGTACATTTTTAGACAGAGCTGGGGCTTCATCACTGTGGACTCTCACAGCGGTATACGGTCTTTAGTCTGTTTACTGTTTTTTCTATTTCCCTGGACTCCTTTTCCTTATCACCTGTAACTTCACTTAACGCTGCTCGTCTGCCTTTTTCCCTGACTCCCGCTTCACGTTTCCTTCTGAACTCAGAAAAGGCTCTAACATTACTCTGAAGTTTGTTTACAGCAGTGAAAATGCTGCCCACATCGAAAAGCTCCACGTCGAACCAGATAAAATGTGATCAGACACACGAGGTAAAGTTAGAAAAGGAGTCAAATGTGACATAATAAACACAGTTATCCTCCTAGGACCCACTGTCCACGTATGAGGACAAGCAATTCACAGCTTTATATAAAAAAAAGAAACAACTGTCCACCGCAAATGACATTCCATAAAAATGTTTAAGAATGCATCTGAAAAAAACTGTTGTATCATGATGTTTCTAATATAAGCAATTATTGAATTAAAAAAAACCCAAACTCAAACACCTGTGGGGCTCCTGGGTCTGAGGAGGTTATATTAATGATTACATTTTTAACAGTACACTGTAAAATAGAATTGTTGTACTAACATATTCTGTGTTAGAACAACTTATTACTTGACTTGTGATAACACAAAAATTCAAGTTAAAAGTGTCTGAAATCTTAACTTGCAAATCCTTCTCTAACTAACTTAACTTCAGTGACAGTTTAGGAGAGTGGGCGGAGCCAAGCCCTGCATCACAGAGAACTGACAGGTGCCTTTTCCAGTCATGAACTTATTGCCACCCTTTTGCGCCTCGTTTTGAAGCTGGGAATACATTTTGTAACGCACATCATCAACATTTTTTATGAAGATAGTGCCTCAACTGTATGAACTTCCATTGTTTGAACTTGAACAGTGAACTTTGTGTTTTTTTGAACTGAAATTGCTGCAGCTGAACTGTTAATAATAATAATAATAATAATAATAATCATTATTATTATTATTATTATTATTACTATTATTATTATTATTATTATTGCATTTTCAATAGTGTCTTGGTTTAGCTAGAGATAGTGATTTGTGAAGAAATAAAGGGAGGAGGTTATGTATAAACTATAGTTGATTCATAATAAGATCCCTGACTGAAGTCCAGCATCAGCCAAACGGGTACAGTCTACATATTGGAACTTCTAATTCAGCTGAATTACATTTTTAAGTTCAAACAACTACCCCAAGAGTTCAACTAACTAACAAATCTGCGTCCAAAACACAGACAGAAGTACACACAACAAGGGATATTTCATTCAGACAACATGACGTATGTTAGGAGAACCAGTTGTGTTTGTTCATTTGACGTAAAAATTCCAGGCAAAGCTGTTCCATTTCATAGGTAAAACTCCCAACTCTGCCAGCTTCATACAAGCATGTTCTAAACTCTGAGAAACTGCCTGAGTGACTATAATGATTTTCCACTGTCTAGAAAATTGTGACAGAGCTGCTGTGACTCAGATCAATGCCATGCGACCTGTAAGTGAGTGGACTCTTTACTCCGAACACTCAGCCGGTCCCCTGGGGAAACTCCGAAAGAGTAAAGGTGATAACACGAGGACTACGGCAATCTCACCTGTCATGTTGCAGTATACCTGTGTGGGCCCCAGGGGACCACTCCCATCAGGATCAATGGAGAAGAACCCCGAGGAGCTGCCTATCAGTTTGTACGCCTCGCAGGATGACTCGTAGATGGCTGCAAGAAGGAGAGCGAGGACAGAAGTCAGCCAGCGTTCTACTGCCTCAATCATCTGACAGCACATAATCATCAACATATTGTCTCTGTGCAGAAGGGAAAAAAACATAAGAAGTGGTTATAGTTCGTCCTTCACCGTTTTTTTTCCCCGTATTTTGTTGCAGCTGTTGATTAGTACACATGATTACGGAAAAACACTATTTTGATCCTGTGGTTTAATGTTTCTGAGATGCATCAGAAAATCTTAAACTTACTCGGGTTCGTATTTAATTCAGGAGGCAATCTTTTTCTGTTATGCTCCCTCTGACATACAAATGGGGCAGTGTTTGCCTGCATATAAACAAGAAATCTGTATTCTGGGGCACTGGAATTTCACACGTACACTCTCACAGCTGTCTCCACGGCGAATATCAAGGAGATGTTGGAGTATATCAAAAAATGACACCCGCGAGGAAAAAAAAAAAAAAAACGACTACATGCAAAGTCAGTTTAAAGTCATGCGGTAAAAAATAGATTTTCTGAAATTTTTAACGGTAGAAAAGCAGCGCTGATGTTCAGGTCATGTCAAGCCTAAACAGGACATGATGTTGCTTTGACTCAGTTGCAAAAGAGCAAAGCAAATAAAGATAGGTGAAGTGTTTGAGTGTAAGTTTGAGTGCACTGAATCGAGTTGCAAAGTAGAAGTAGTGCAAAGCCACATAAGAAAAAGTTGGAGTGGTACGGAAAATGCAATAAAAAAAAATACTGACAGCAGAAGTTTACATTTATACGTCCATTCCTGACATTATTGACTCATTACACATACAATTATGTTGACCATACAACTTCTCTCTACAGTTTTATCTCCTATTTGCAGCAAATAGAGCTCACTGGTGTCAGGCATCATCATTTCAAAGTCACTCAACATACCAACGATTAAGACACCCTAATAAAACAGACCTCTCGATGCCTATAGACCAGTCTCAGGCCTCCCTTTATGGCCAAGAGTGAATACTGATTCAAGTGAAGCATCAGGCCTTGTTTTGTTAAACCGCAGTGTTTCGTTTGACATTGTAGATGACGGAATACTGCTGCACAGAATGGAAAATTGGGTTGGACTGTCTAGATGAGTCTTTGACAGGCTCGGATCTTCTTTAAAAGGTTAAGGTCATTTTATCATTATTGGCAGTTTTGAATCTGAACATGTGCCAATGGCTTTTGGAGTCCCCCAAGGTTCAGTTCTCGGACCCCCTCTGTTCAAATTCTACAAAACTATAATATTAATTACCAGTTATGCAGATGATACACACACATGTTATCCTTATAACATACTTGCCTAAGTCATAGTTTTTCAGGACATAGACAGTGATGCAAAATGAAGCAGCAGTGTTCTGAGAGTGAAGTTATGCAGATATCACCATTTGGACAAAAATATGACTAACGAGGCTAACGATGTGTTTCTGTTACCACACGACTATAGTCCGATTGACTCACTGAGTCAGTGTTTGGACAAACTGGACAAGCCAAATGTTCATCAATGACAAAAGAACAAGGCCTGAGAAACCGAGGATCAAGTTTCTAACCTTATTGATTCAGACTTGGATCTGACCTTCAGCAGCCATATCAAAGCTCTCACCAAAACAACTTTGTACCAAATTAAAAATCTAAACACACAGAGTTGTATGTTCCAAAAAAGACCATGACAGGCTCATCCATGCCTTAATCTGCAGTAGAATCTACTCCTGTAATAGTCTGTTAACTTGAACAACTACAGCTCATTCTGAACCAGGACTAAGAGAACACCAGGTCGAAAATCTGCACACTGGGTTCCAGTTCTGTACAGAACAGATTTCAAAGTCCTACTGGTCTACAAATCACTGAATGGTTTACACCCTGAACACATCTGTAATATGTGTAAGGAATAAACAAGTAGGACTTAACATGGTGTTGCAGCATTTCGCTGCTACGCTGCAGACAGTTTTAAGTCCAGGTTGAATTATTCACTTCATCTGTAAACGAATGCTTACTTAAACTCTCTTCTTATCAGGCTGTAAGTCTTAAGTCTTATTGCTCTACAAGTCTGGAGGAGGAGGATGTATTCTTAATAATTTTAATGTATACTTTTAATTATTTTATTCTCCTCTTTTATGGCTTTATGTACTATGTACACGTACTATGAGGGCGACACAGTGGCACTGTCGCCTCACAGCAAGACGGTCCTGAGGTCGATTCCAGGAAGCTTTCTGTGTGGAGTTTGCATGTTCTCCTTCTTCCCACCAACCAAAGACATGCACTAGTAGGTGAACTGGTTCATCTAAATTGCCCATAGGTGTGAATGTGTGAGTGATTGGATGTGTGTCTCTATATGTCCAGGTTGTTATTGAAAATGAGAATAAGTTCTAAACTAACTTACCTGGTTAAATAAAGGTGAAATGAATTTAAAAAATAATTAATTAATTAAAAAAAAACTCTCTCACAATTACATATAGTTTTTGTAATATTTTGATTGGCTTAAATGCTATAAAAATAGACCCTGCCTTACAATGTAATACAAGTCAAAGTACATCACCACTTTCTTCCACACCATCGCAACTTCTTATTTTGGGACTATACTATATATGGCAGGATGCGGATGGTGTGATAACAAGTTTGAGACAACGTGAAGACATGAAAATGAAGCAAGCTGCTCACAGTTATGACAGGTTCCTCCAGAGTATCCGGTCCCCAGACAGTCGCAGGAAAAGGAACTCCACGACTGAGAGCAGCGCCCTCCGTGTTCACACAGGTTAGGCAGGCATCTGGTAGCACAACCACAGGGTTCAATTAGCACTTGACACATCTCCTGTACACTTTTATGTTGACTGTGCGAATAAAACCATCTAAACAAAAACACAAACTGTTATTCTGCAAAAACAAAACAAATATACAAGTAAGTTTTCTGAAAATAGTGGTAACTACAGCGAGGACACCCTTAGAAGGTGCACTTAGAAACCTCAAGTGTGTCTTTGTTAAGTAGAATAGCAATTATGTTAGTGTAAATACAGCATATCTCAAAATGTCAGTGTCATACACATGGGTCAAAAGCAGCTTCTTAAAAAAATTAAGGTAAAGGTTTTTTCATCAAGTTTCAAATTTTATGCAATTTCATTCTTATGGTTGTTGTGTTTTACCAATCATACTCCAACGGATCATCAAACTCATACTATGTAGTTTTGTCCAGATCAGTGGTTCTCAACCGGGGGGGCGCAAGCACATCAGCGAGAAAGCAACAAAAAATGTGTGTGTGTGTGTGTGTGTGTGTGTGTGTGTGTGTGTGGGGGGGGGGGTGTTAGACACAATTGGGGTATGTACATCACAACATTATACGTTACTCGATGCCCCAAACCCAACCAGACCCCATGTAAGCTCCGACGTATAGCAGAAGCACATACTCCAAACCCCAACCCCGCTTACGGATTGAGGTCCGTCGTGTAATAGAGTCATTTTTTCAGGGATAGAGGGAGCGGCAGTAGGCTCAGGATGCCGTTAGTGGGGCTTTGTTCAAAAAAGGTTGAGAAACACTGGCCCAGATTAGTGATAATGGAAAGTACGGCTGGGCCATACCATACTTTTATGATTCCATACGGTACTAATGACTTTTTTGGCATATCTATTCAATACCCTATACTTTCGGTGATTTTTTTTTTCAAATTAAAATGTTACACTTAAAAGACATCTCACATGAAAAATACTGTCCATTTAACAGCCTTAATGTGCATAACCTTTGGTGGCTGTTTCATTTTAGGAAATGAAATAAATTTAGAAAAACACATAAATAATTAACAAAAATATGAAAATAAAACACAAATATGAATTAGACAAAAATGTCAAAATAAAACAAGTAAATAAATAATTAACACATGAAATAAACAAAAATAAAGAAATAATACACGTGAATAAAAAATGACATAATTTGAATGTATTCATTGAATACAATGAAATGGTCACAACTACAAAGATCTTTTTTTTTAACAAGATCTCTTCATTTCACATTTTATAACAAAACTAAGTTAGAAAAGAATAAAATTGACTGCAAGTCTGACGTAACTGGATTAATTTCCAGGTGTTTATAAAGGGTGCTGGTGCTGCTGCAGTGTTGTCCATTTTTACTCCACAGACTACAGTTTGCTGTAGTTTTACCCACTGGTGAAAACTACGCCCACACCACACTCCTCTTCCTCTCAGCCACACTCTCCTTTCAGACACACGCAGCCACAGACTGAACTGTTGCTAACAGTAAAAACAGCTAACTGGAATCACTGCACTTATGGTCACATGACGTGGATGGACTCGTTCCATTTTATGCTGCGGGGGGGTGTTGGGGCGAGTGAGTAAAAAACCTTGAAATAAATTACCCAATAAGATTCAGACGTTACACAGGCACTTTTATTTCACATTTATTAATTAATATCGATACTTCATTAGCGTAATCAATCCTCAAATGAGTAGTGTGTGAGTATCAATACATCAATACCGCAGAATCGATATATCCACCACTATTAGAAAGGCACAAGACGCAATATCAACAACAAAAACAAAATAATCTCAATAATTCCCTCAAATGCATTAAAAGTAATGACAACATGAGGAGCAGAAGGAACAGATGTCTTTGTTAAAATGTATGGAGTAAAGATATGTGAAAACTCCGCTCAGGTTCAGTTACGCAGGACGGTTCCTTCCCACCTCTGCTGTACAGATTTATAAGCCTGATCTTTTATTTATCAGAGCGACACTGCTGCTCTGTTTTGTTTTCTGTGTTGTTATAAGCACCCACTTGGGACCTCACCCAAAAAAGTAATTTGCTGCTTATTAATATTTTGTGAAGCCGAAGTTAAAAACTGTGGAAAATTGTGTCTCTCCGTGCCCTTGTCATGTGTTGAAATAGCTGACATGTCTTCCTGCTTCTCTAAAAATAGGCCGTCACTGTCACCTTCAGCCTGTTTATGGGATTTTACCACAATAAGCGTTTCACAGAAATCCCAACCACACTCATCTGATTAATAGTCCCTTCCTCGAGCCTCCTTCAGTTTCACATAATTGCTAGCCTTTCAAGCGTGCATCTATAATTTCATACACTTTCATCTCTCACCTATTAACTGCAGCCAAGCCAGGCCAGCCGCAACATGGATAAGGTTACAGTCATTGGCTTAATTACCATCAAGCTATTTTCTGTTGTTGTGTTCATGGGTGCCCTTATGTGTCATGAAATATCAGTAGTATCTACGTGCTCGCTGGCCATAAACTGAGTCATTGGATTTAATTGGACACAGACAAAGAGATTAGCTCTGAAAAAAAGCTACATTTTCCTCATACGCCCAACATCAAATCACAAGTGGGATTTTTTTATTCTCGAAATCGCATCCAAGTGTGTCACATTTGATGGGATCTAATTGCAGAAATTGACTAAAATATTTATAATTATGCTCTCATTAATGTATAATCACTTGAAAATTAGAGACGTTGCATTTTCAGAACCTTAGACTGCGCTCTTTATGTGTACAGCTGGAGCGTGGGCCTGGACCTGACCTGTTTCTGTGTCACCCTTTGACAAAACCAAACACTTACAGGCACATTAAAGCAGTGTGTGATTTTCATCACAGTTTTTTTGTTCAACTGTGTAAAACTCCAGTGATATCCTACTTACCACTAATCCATTAGTCCTTCTGTGCTTACACACCTGAATCACTTCCCTCACAGTGAACAACTTCGAAGATGACTCCATCATAAACACAGTCCACTTGTTTACATAACAAACTGAAACGTCACTCGGGCCTTTTCGGAAATTTTGTTGCAAAGTGCATTGTGGGAAGTGAAAGCAGTTTCTCACAGATTGGGCAAGAAAATGAGCCAGATCGCTACAACCTAAAAGTGTACAGTCCACCAGCGTTGTTTTAAAGAATGAGTACAGTCGATGGATGGAGGTAAAGGTGACATTTGGGTTCAGCACTCACCAAGAGACAGAGAAATTGCTGCTGTGTGGAATTCCCATTCCCACAATGCATTTCACGATAAAATTTCCGAAAAGGCCTGAGTGACATTTCGGTTTGTTACGTAAATAAGCGGACTGTGTTTATGATGGAGTCATCTTTGAAGTTATTCACTGTGAGGGACGTGATTCAGGTGCATAATGGATTAGTGCTAATTAGGACATCACTGGGGTTTTACACATTTGAACAAAAAATTTGAGATCACATGCTGCTTTAAGGAGCTTCATGAAGGTGGTTATCAACAGCTTATTCAACCAAGGGTTTATGACTGTAGTTGTGAGTGTGTTCAAACAGACGGCACCTGGTTAAATGAAATAAAATAAACAAATAATATAGGTCAACCTGGTCATTGTTAAATAGTCTGTGACCAAGTCAAGGACAAACCGTGCATAAAAACAGCATGTACAGTGGTGAAGGTGACATTAAGGGCCAGTTCAGGTCAACAGGTCAACAAATGCAAGAGGTTTCATTTTTAATCTGTACATATTACATATAGACTGTGTGTAGAATTAGTGGATGAAGGATCATGACGCCATTAATTTGTGAACTGTGAAGAAGCCATTTTACAATTAGGCCATTGCGAACATTAGAGCTGGAAGTGACCGTATTTGGACAAAAGAGGCTGAACTATGGGAGGTGAGCTAATGCTAAATGCCAGCTTGGGTAAAACATTAAACATCATCAAGCCCTGCATAGCAAAGTCATTCTACAGTCATACAGGAGCTGTCTATCAGGGCAAAACATGGGTTTTATTAATTAGATTAGATTTCATTAGATTAGATTACATTAAATTAGATAGATTACAACTTCAACATACTTCCACACTGGCTCATTGTGGAGCTGAGGTGCCCCTTGATCTTACATCAGTACAGAGAGGAAAACCTACAGCGTCTGTATACTGCTTTACCTCCCACTACTTGTGCAGTGCATCCCGATTTTTTCTATCCTCTTCTTTATCCAGTGGCTCTCAACCGTTCTAGCCTTGGGATATACTATTTCTGTGGTTGTCAACTTAAGACCCACTTTGATAGAATTTTTAACAATAAAACCATATTTTTTTTCCAAAATAAGCTTGTAAATAAATGTTCAATGTCACTGTGAGCTTTTATAAAAACAAAATACACATATACGACTATCACAACGGTGCAATTGGGTTTGCACACAAAATATATCACACACATTTGTTTCAGTCCCTTTTTACTGCACAAATGTGTGTAAATCTGTATTTAACTACATCATATTTATATGTTGTGCTCTATTTTGCCTATAAACATCTTTCAGTTAAGTGTTTGCTTCACTGTGGGAACCACCTGCTACTGCAGACTTTGACACGTCTGTCAAAATATAAAAAAAGTCTGACATCAGGTTGCATTTAAAGTAATTATATCAATTAATTAAAGCAATTATAGCCATTTAAAAGCTTTTTCATCGTCACAGTTGGATTGAGTCTGTAGCCCACTTTTGGGAGCTGGTCTCGATCCATGCATGTGGGATCTGTCGGATCCTACAGCAGAACTGACAACGAAGGAGGTGATGCTTTTATGAATTTGATTTGTTATTTCAAGAGCAGGTTAACCTTTTATCGAGCAAGTGACTATTTTTGGTAATTTTCGCACACATTACAAGACAGTGACAGCAACAGTTCCAGTGAGGACACTGAGTCCCCAGTCTCAGGTCCAATGTGGTCTCCAGGGTCTGTAAGGTCCACCTCTGCATGAACAGTGAGTGTACCTG
>JAPQRQ010000015.1:8195843-8216170 GCA_037367365.1 Apogon talboti | reverse complement strand
ATATACCACTACTACTACTACCACTACCACTACTACTGCTACTACTACTACATCAGTGTCATTCGGCCCATAGGCTAACTTCTATTGATTTAATGTCATGTGATCTACCTGCACTACCTCCACCCCAGGTCTAAATGCATTGGCCATATTATCAGTGCAAAAAGACACTTGTCAATGACATGACTGGCTTTAACAATAGAGTAAAATTAGCATGTTTGAAGGATCTATCTATGTTTACATATTTAAAAAAAATACTGAAAACACACACTATAGTTTTTATTTTAATTTAAATTCACATTTCTAAATAGTGGTGCATGTGGTTTGGTGCATTCTGGTGGTGATATGTGGTTATAGTAAATATGAAAACTGCATAACTTGCATACTACACCCCACCAAAAAATAATTTCATTTGCCGCCACTGGTTCTGGCTAATACTGTACTTCGTACTACGTTCCACATTTTGTACTTGTACCGAATATCTTCAAAATCTTATTGCAGTAATGAAAGGTTTTTTCAGCGGAATTAAAAACAGACACAAGAAAAAGTCAAAGAAAAGAAAAATCACATAAGAAATAAGACATAAATTGAATATTAACTATTACTACAGCTGTCATTATTACTAGTTATAATAATATTAATAATACACAATAATACAGTTTCTGGTTTTAGTGCACTTTCAGTGATTGATTCTAGACTTTATTCTACATTATATATCCCAATAGTGGATTACAAGAACAGTGGAATACAAGAGAATTTGGTTTTATTAAAGATATAACTTCTGATGATGATACCCTTAAAATAAGTTTCTACAATACAAAGAAACATTTTTGTACTGATTTTGTTATAGAACCATTTAAATGACCTAAAACCCCAGCCAGCATCTTTAGGATGAACTGGAATGCTGTCCCTGTCCTTCCCACCCAGCATATCTTCCTCATTAATGCTGAATGAGAGCAAATCTCAGCAGGCAGGTTCCCTGTGAAAAGCCTTCCGAGAAGAGTGGTAGCTGATAAAGCAGCAGAGCAATGCCCATGGACATGTCTGTCAGTCACATTCTGGTGCAACGTTTGGTGTACCTATATTAATTCAGGGTGAAGCATTTCATCCGTTTTCACCACTGGCTGTAAATGTTCGTACTCCGACGGCTGCTACAAATGATTGTGTTTACATGGGCTTCAACGTGCTGTTTGACATTGGGCTTTGAAGGTATGCCGTCATTGGGGTTTGTTTGCATATGCATCCTAGTTTCAAAAACGTGGATAGACCTTTATTCTGGCTTTCAGAAATGCAAATATTCAGAAAAGAAACATTTATACTGCTATATGTAGATATCTTATACTGGTCTCTAGCAAGTGGATATTACTGTGCAGAAACTAACTGACTACACAAACAATGTCAGTGGCACTGGACACACAGGCACTTGACCGCATTTAGTTTGGATTATGAGATCCAGTTACTATGGTATCCTTTATGCCATGTAATGCTCATGCAATGTCACATTAAATGTCACAGCATTTATTTCTGTCCACAGCTGCATTTTACTTTTTGTTTGTTTTATGTATTGATGATGGGAAGGTCACAACATTGTGTAAGGTCTTCTCTGCACATCCCACAGACTCTCAGTGGGGTGCAGGTCTGGATTCTGGTGGCCAATTTATGTGCGAGAGTTATGTCTTACACTCCCTGAGTCACTCTTTCACAGTCTGAGCCTGACGCATCCTGGTGTTGTCACCACTGAATATGTGTGTGTCATCAGCAAAGACAGAAACCCACTGATGTTCAACCCTGGTCATGAACACGTAACGCTGCTGAATCTAGACCTGACTGGAACTGAACCGACCCCAGATCAGAACACCGCCCCCACAGGCTTGTACTGTAGGCACTAGGCATGATGGGTAATCACTTCATCCATCACCCTGGAACAGGGTCAGTCTGGACTCATCAGACCACATGACCTTTTTCTATAGAAACACAGTCCAATCATTATACTCTTTGTCAAACTAATGGTTGTTTCAGCAACGAGAGGCTACACACTCCATCAATTAGAGTTAAACAACGTTTTGCAGCAGAAACATATTAATCATTGTAGTAATTATACAATGGGAGGATCTTTATGTGTTTGGTTCTTTAAATCAAGGTTGCAACTCTCTTTTTGGCCAGGATGTGTATATTTGGTAATCCCAATGGGAAATGAAAGCCATTTGTAGTCCGTTGTAAAACCAGCTACAGAACACAAACATCAGAGGGTATGTGAAAGTTTATCCAATATCCATGAGGTCACATTTCCACTGAACCCTGAGGTTTGTTTATTAGGGAATCTAACCAAGTCCAATTTGGGGACAAAGTATGCTAAGAAACTTACAGAAATCCTTTTGACAATCACTTTTAAATGTATTACAATAAAGTGGAAATCAGAGGCCCCCCCCCCAATTAAAATGTGGTTATGTGAAGTTAACAGTTGTGTGCCCCTTGAGAAAGTAGGATGTTTTACAAGACATGGCAACCATTTAAAAACTATATGGAAAATCTACCAGCACATCAGATTGGTTCATTTCTTTGTACCTGAGTAGGGTTTGCAGGATGGAGGAGTTGTGACGGTACTATACATCTGTCTTTGTTGTATATGTTTCTCTTTTTGTTTTTGTTTTTTGTTTTTGTCTGTGTGTCTGTCTGTGGTCTCTGGTCCTGTCACTGTGAGTTGATGATATTGCTCTGTCTTGTAAGTACGTAATTGTATCTTTGTTCTTTAAAAAAAATCTAAAATAAAATATTAAAAAAAAGGAAGACAAAGGTCAGGTCATGGCAGTCAAACATTACAACATGGATAAACATTTAAGTGAAGGACATCGCTGTCGTTTCCTGTTGCTGACAGTAGGATGAATACCGCTAAATCAAATCAAACCAAGTGATCAGCAAAGTAATGTGATGACTAAAATAAGCACTTTGGATCGGTCGTATGGGTCGCCACTTTTTTACCGACATCCGATCCAGTGTTTTGCGTCTGGATCGGACCAATATCTGATACCAATATCGGATCGGTACATCCCTAGTATGAACCTAATTGGTTTCATTTTCTACATTCACAGTCGAATTGGCCTAAAAACTAAAACGTTACTTAAATGTCAGGCTAAATTTCCACATTGTCTTGAAAACATCACAGGTGCCTTTGCAAACAGCAGCAATAATCAGTAACCAGGGTACTAGTACATATCATGTAGAGGGGCGCGAGAAAACAAGGTGTTATGTGGTGGATTTATTTCACAAAGAGCAAGAAAAAAAAAGCAGATTTTTGAGGGTTTTTAATTTGTGTCTGGTTTGTAATTTTGAAGCGCTTTAACAACATAACACCAATCTTGTCATATTTTGTATACCACACCACTCCAGGATGTGAAGCAAAGCTTGACAGAGTGTGATTAATAATGGGTCTCAGAAATACTGTGGGCATGTCTCATAATCCCTGTTGTTAGAGAATGGTTTGAATGTGCTTAGGACAGTGAAATAGGAGCCACGTGCAACGCAAAGTGGTGTATTTTTAATACAACATAATGCTAATTGCTGTGAAGAAGTAATTCAAGGTTGACAGTGTTCCTGGCAGTCTGCTGTTCCTTTGAGACATCAAAAATAACTTTTCTTCAAGGCTCATTCCTCCCCTTTGTTCTCCCTAATACGCTGCTTTCCTCATGAATAGAAGCATTAATTGCTACGTGCAGACTTTAAAAAGTTCCTTTATTTTAATCACTCCTCCAG
Source organism: Apogon talboti (assembly GCA_037367365.1). Lineage (NCBI taxonomy): Eukaryota > Metazoa > Chordata > Actinopteri > Kurtiformes > Apogonidae > Apogon > Apogon talboti. The sequence continues at coordinate 8,212,423 of JAPQRQ010000015.1, read as the reverse complement.
GTTAAATAACTATCATGCGATGCTCTTACCTCGTAGTCCACCTCCATAGAGTGTCCTTCGCCTCCGGTGTGGAAGCGGTGTGTGTGGGAGTCCACTGTGAGGTTCACCTGCTTGTTGAAGCGCTCTATAAGGACGGAGTGCCAGTGCTGATCGTCCAGCAGGCTACCCACTGTGACGGGAACACGGCGGCTGCTGAACCTCAGCCTGCTGTCATCTGGAGGAGACAGACAAAACAGCAGGGACACGGCGCAATGAGCAGCTGCACATCGGACACAGTAAACCTGAAAATGTGTGAAGACGGCGAGTTAGGGCCCAGGTGTGGAGGGAGCGCAAAGTGCCTGTAAACATGTACACAATTACCCGCCGTCCAGCAGGATGATGTAGAGCAAACTGTCAGATGAATAACAGGTGAAAGCACGTGAAGGTAGATGCACCGCTGAAACCTTTATTCACATAATGAATCACTCTGTGAGGAAACTAGTCATCATAGAACTATAATCATTCATCCTATCAGTTAAATAACTGTGTGCATACATCTAACAAAATATGCCCACTGATTATTTTGTCTCTTATCTTTTTGTATATAATGATGTACTATAGGTGGAAAACACTAATATAGTACGTTAAAGCTGAGTGATAGGGCAATTTTAACCCTCAAGGATCCAAACAGCAGTCAATAACCAAAAACATCTACTGATCTAAAATGTGTAATAACTTTTAAACCTTATCATTACATGTAAATAATTCAGGTGAAATGAAGTCAATCTCCCTTTCATCATCATCATATATGACCCATTTGGACGTTCAGCGGCCCCACAGTGAATGTGCTCACACTGTTAACTTCTGTAACATTGACTCGCCAATAAAACCCATGTAGTTTGAAAAATGACAGCGGTTTCTACATTCAATTAAATGACACAGTTTGCTGAAAAAGTCACTTTTTCTTCAGTTCTCTGCCTCGATATAATAACCTTTAAATGTACTTTGAGCCTTAATGAACATCTACATAATCAGTATATTAAATAAAGAAAAATGCCAGATTTTCATCCAAAATACAGAGGATATTTATTAATGGTGATGAATCAATTAGGAAAGCTTAAATGTAGAGGAAAAAAAATCATTTGAATCTGGATCTGCTGCCTCCATCATCATTATTCATTTATCCATATAGTTGTGACAGTGGTACAAGGATGGTAGATGTTTCTATTATTGGTACTAACAGCTGCAGTAGTGGTATATCCACTGTTAGTACTAGTATTAACAGTATAGGTAGGTATAGTAGCACCAGCTGTTCTAGTTTTCTAGTTTTTCTACCCCTCTCTCTCTCTCTCTCTCTCTGTCTCTCTCTCTCTCTCTCTCTCTAATTGGTCAAGGCAGACATCCATCCTCCAGGAGGCGGGTTCTCCTCCAGGTTTCTGCCTGTTAAAGGTCATTTTTCCCCCCACTGTCACCAAGTGTTTGCTCCTGGAGGATTCTGTCGGTGTCTGTAAATTGGTTTCGACCAGCTCTACATGAAAAGTGTCATGAGATAACTTTTGTTATGATCTGGCGCTGTATAAATAACATTTAATTAATTGATTGATTGATTGATTTGGATGTCACTACAAAAATAGCTCCAGGTCTTTAAGGGTTAACACTGGGGAAGGTGACATAAGCTTTGGATATGTTTGCTCAATATGAAAAGAACTAATGTCTATCACAGAGGGAAAAGTAAACACAACACCCACAAAGTGCCACATGCAGGTAGATTTTCTGCTTGTAAATGTCTGAAGGCAGACACATCTGCTTCGGTCCTGTCACACACATGCACGTACGCACGCACGCACACACACACACACACACACACACACACACAGAGCCAGGATTTCATTGTGCATTCAGGTACAACATATGAAATCCACATGACAGACAGTACACCTCATCACTTCTGAAGTCTATACTCCACTGGTAACAAACATCTACGTCTGTGCTGTGGTAATGTAATACATATGAATTATCTGTTCAAAGCTCGCACGCCCACGATAGTGTGTATCATGAAGCGTTGAGGTCCAACACATGTTTGAACTCCCTTAAACACCACTGATGTGCGCGTGTTGGACGGTCTGCCTTGTCCAGTTTCTGACTAAAATATCAGCCTGTTATTTCTAGGTCTATTTGAAGTCATATTCCACCATAGTTTTAAGTATATGTAGTGACAGGTCTCAGTCCCAGGATTGGGTGTTACAGCACATTCAAGTCATTTTCTATTATTGAACTGATGGGTGTTAATGTGGCTGTTGTTTTAAGAGTTCTATGGGCGGAGCTAATTCTGTACCTGCAGGAATGGTCCCATGTGGAAGCACATAGCCAAATTCATCTACATGTTCTCTCATACAGTTACACTTGAGTCCTGTTACAGTTTGAAATGCTGTTTTATTTACCTTTTTTTCTGTCTGACAAACTCCTGAAGGTTGACTATAAACACAGTGTAAATGGGTCAGGTCAAGGGAACACACACATCTATGAGAAAAATCTAAGTTTCTCTTATCCTACTCTGTATGCGCGCATTTGTTCGCTTATTACTGTGATTTATAATAAATGCTTGAATCAAAAATACTTGACTTGTTTTCTAGACACATTGGTCCTTAAATACATCATAATATGATCAAGAATTGAAACCGTGTCACTTCAAATCTGTGTCAATAAGTCTGGAAGTTTCCAATATATTTTCCTAAATTTTGACATCAGTGTAGCTTAATATGTTATTTAACACATCATAGGCAAATTTAAGTGGATTTCCTGTGCGAACCGCAGGTTAAGCACTTTGGCGTAAAACTTGTCAAAATCAGTGATATTTTGATGAAACCATGTTACCGAGCACATTTTAAAATATTTTTGGTCAAAAATGTTATTTCATGCAATCATCCTCCTTAATATATTTAAGTACTTACAAATACCTCCTGAAATATGTAACACATTGATATAGGTTATATATTTACAAAGTTAGAGCCCATTGAACACCAAACATGTAACAGTGTCACCGCTTGACCTGACCCAAATATGTAAATAATAATGTAAATATGTAAATATTTAATTTTAATTCTATATTTATATAAATACCAAATTTCCTATTTTTCTCTTTATGTTGAATTTTTCACTCATTTGTGGTGGTTCTACACTTGCTTGTTGTATGTTACTGCTGTTAACTGTGAAATTTCCCCATAGTGGGAATATCTTATCTTATCTTATCTTATCTTATCTTATGTTAAGTAGTAACGCTAATGGCCCATGATGCTATCTATGCTCTGTGCATAATTTAACACTATTAAAAACTATTATTAGTAGTGTTTATTTTCACTCTAAGAATGTTAACGTTACTTTTCCAAATTTGTAAAGTCTGTTGTAAAAATCATTACTGAATTCGAGGGGAAAAAAACAGCGTTTAAACCTGCTGCTTGGAAGACATTACAAAATGACCCGAAACTTCCGGAGTCGGTCTCATCAGACACTTTTCAATGACTTTGAGGGTGTTCTATCTGTCAAGGTTTGAGGATGAAGGGAGGATTCAGATCCAGATCCAGATGCTGATGTGATGGTAATTTATAAGTGAGACTAATGAGTGGGCGAAGAGACACAAGGACAGGAAATAATCTGACAAGGACACACAAAAAAGCCACTTAAAAAATAAAATGGGACACAAACTGTAAACCATGACACTGTAGATGTGACGCCCGATTCACTGCAATAATGATGACTCTTGATGAACAGTGGTTGATTATATGTGATTATTCTACATATCGTTAGCCTCATAGCATAATTGTCATTTTTTCAGGTCATAGCCAATGATGATAAATGAATCAGTAGTGTTAGGAGAATGACCTTTATGCAGATTGGACAAAAATATAACTTTTAAAATATGCAATTATGTTACAAGGCTAACGATATGTATTTCTTTCCTGGTTAAATAGTCATTAAATAAAACACATTAAAACGGGAAAGATCAGATTATTTTCCACATTTGTTCTCACACTGAGGTAATATGAATACTTCTGCCTCTTAATATTTTAAGGAAGAGGTTATAAAACTTTTTCACCTCAAGACCTGAAAGATAAATTTGATGTCTTCCTGGGACCCAAACTGGAAAAAAATACATTATTAATTGCCATAACATCGACATTTTTGCTGGTTCCTCCTCGGTCATAACAATGTTGAATAAATCCAGTTTTCTGTCTGATTTACACAGAATGCTGAAATGTCAAGCGTGGCTGACAAAGTAACACCATAAATCGTTTCTAACACTGACAACTAATGTGAGCTGCCTCCCAGCACAATGCAGCGTGTATCTGTGAGCCTGTGTGGAGCTGAGACTGATCAGAGGAGGCTCAAAACTCCACATGTAAATGTAATCTGATCTGTGCATGTAGATAAATGAATAATCTGTACATGTAATAATAACATCTACTCAGGTTTGGGCCTACAAACCACAAAACTGTTATGTATTTTACTCCAAAACCTGTCCAATAAAATCAGGTTTAGGCCCATTTTGGAAACACAGTCCTGAGGTATATGAAATATTTGATCTTTCCAGGCTTTGTAGGAAGCATAATCAAAATAGATATTGTGGTAAATATTGATGGATATGGGAATTAAATCGTATCATGTCAGTGATATCACTCAGTGTTTGAAACTCAGCCTTGAAGTGTCTCCTGTATTAATACGACCTCATGACAATAAGCAGCACAAACAGAAACATCTGACATGTGTAGAATGAAACCTGCTGTAAAACATCAGCAGATTAATGCAATAGATCTCATATTGTCTGAAGATAAGGGTTAAAGGTATGTTAAGTGCAAAGGGAGGTTACATTAAATCCTACCTCTTTGCTTCATGGAATCTGTTTTTTCCTTTAAACTTTGGTTTTTACTGCTGTACATACTTCACATAATAAATTGTATCTTAATACAGAGACTGAGAAATGCATATGTGTGGCCAGTTTGCACTGTACTGTAGAAAAATCTGTACAAATAAATGAACAAATAGTGAAAATAACTTATTGTAAAACATAAAGTCTCAGTTTGTGGTCCCAACAGATAATGGTATAAAGTAGAGGTCGACCGATATGAGTTTTTCTAAGGCCAATAATGATTTTTTGAAATTTGGTCAATTTTTTTTTTTTTAAAGCCCATTGACCATAAAATACAATTGAAACACTCAGATAATTAAGATTTTTATGCAGCAATATAAATTAAATTATTAATACACGTGCACATAGTACTCTTTTAATATTTTTACTGCTGATCAAATATCGGCTTTCAAAAAAAAAAAACAAAAAAAAAAGGCAGATGGCCAATATTGAAAAAAATCAATATATCAGCCTGATATATCGGCCTGCTGATATATCGGTCTACCTCTAGTGTAAAGGCATCTCCCAGTGTGACACAAACAGAGAAAAGTGGCTTCATCAGAGCCACGGTAGTGCATTATTAAATCTATTAATGTTAACAGATATAATGAAATGAATTCTACTAATTAACGTTTTTCATGTGACCATGCAAAAAAATGACAATAAACTGAACCTGAACCTAATAATTAGAAACATGCTAAATGCTGGATCTGTTAATCCATCAGGTAAAATAGAAATAAGGTGAATTATCAACATGACAGTGTTTCCCTCACATGTACTTTACATGGGCATAGAGCTCAGGTATATCGATGGACAGCAAAATACATGGAGAGAGTGTTTTTGGCATGTTTACCTCTGCCAAGGAGATTGTAAGGTGCACCCTAATGTGTCTAATGTCTAATGTGACCCACCATAGCCTTAAAATAAAAAGAAAAAATATGGCAGCAGGCAGTGACTTGATGTTAAAAAGTGCAACATCTCGCATCTCCTACCTCACAGCTTTTCAGCACAGACACCCTCAGCATCCATTCACGGAGAAACAGACAGAAACTCACAAGAATAATATAAAGTGTTAAAAAATAAGGTGGGGTGAAAACATGTAATAGTGGGTAATTAATGAGTGAAGAGGATTTTTTCTCCAGATGAACTAATCCACGTACACGCCTTCACTCGGTGTGAAACCCTGATTAAGAAACAGTGACACTAAGTTTGCGTGAAGTGTTTAGGTGTTTCCGGCATTAAACGTAGACGTGGAAAGGTGTAGACAGACATGTAATGTGCAGCCTGAATGCAAAACAACACAGAAGCGTTGACACTCACAGACTTTGACAGGTAACGGAGAGCGGAGGCTTTTATGATTACACTTTGGATACTTTTTATAGCTTTCTTGTCCTCAGCTGATGAGCCCACTTCCAGCTCAGACTCCAAAATACTCTCTACAACTTTCTACTCTCTGGAGTGAATATTTAATTGGTGTGTTCAGAGAAAGACCAAGGCGTAGTTGACCTAAGTTGAGGTAGAGGTCCAGTCTTCCTCGGTGCAGCTCCAGTGTGATGTAATCTCCTCTCTGTCCCTCTCCATGCAGCAGCACGCCTTCAGCCTGATGGCTCTTGAACCTCAGAGAGATCACGTCCTTCACTGTCGACATGGACTTCTGGTTGAACCGATACAGCAGGGAGCTTCTGCCGTCAAAGTCTGCCACGTAGGACTCTGGAAAATACAGAGTGAGTTAGACAAAAGCTCTGATACTGCACACACAGTCATAAGATAAGAAGGAGAAGGAGAAGAAGGAGAAGGAGAAGGAGAAGGAGGAGAAGAGGAAGGAGAAGGAGGAGGAGGAGAGGAAGGAGAAGGAGAAGGAGAAGAGGAAGGAGAAGAAGAAGGAGAAGAGGAAGAAGAAGAGGAAGGAGAAGGAGGAGGAGAAGAGGAAGGAGAAGGAGAAGGGGAAGGAGAAGAAGAAGAAGAGGAAAGAGAAGGAGAAGAAGAAGAGGAAAGAGAAGGAGAAGAAGAAGAGGTAAGGAGAAGGAGAAGGAGAAGAAGAAGAGGAAAGAGAAGGAGAAGAAGAGGAAGGAGAAGGAGAAGGATAAGGAGAAGGGGAAGGAGGAGGAGGAGGAGAAGGAGAAGGGGAAGAAGATGGAGAAGGAGAAGGAGGAGGAGGAGAAGAAGAAGAGGAAGGAGAAGGAGAAGAATTCAAACAAAAATTAATGAACTCCTCAATTAACAATCAAACCAAATAAAAGCATGTCAGTTGTTATCCAAAGTGTGCCTTATTTCACTGAGTTGTGGTTTATTACAGCAAAAGCTCCATTCAATGACCCTGGTAAACAATAATTTCACCCCTCTAAGAAAAATGACCTGATTAAATAAATCAGGCACGCTGATTCTACATTTTCATGAGTCTGTTATGCACAAGTCAATATACTGTGTGACCATTAGCAGGATATACACTGAATTTTGGAAATTCAGTATGACCAAATTTCAGATGGCTTTCAATGCTTGAAAGGAAAAAAATGATACAGTCCAAAGTGTTTCAATGTTTAAATTGAGAATTTTCACTGATGGAAATCTCACTAGTGACCCCACACCCCCTTAAAGCTCAGCTCTCCAGAGTGAACAGCTTGGAAAGCAGTTGTGCAAATGGTGCAAAATCTTCTGATCAACATCGAGCCCCAAATGATGATCAACTATCTGAGGACATGATAAAAGCGTATAAATGGATGGGCTGTAGAAGGTCACTCAGAATTCACTTCCTCCACATGCACCTGTTCCATCACGTTGCAGTGGTGTAGGTGAAGGATTTCATCAATTCAAGCCAAGCGGACCATTGTTGTGACAGCTGTATAGATGCATTTCCAGTCCACATATAGGATTAATATAGTTTAATGTTGCCTGACATAAGCTGTGTCTTCTCTTAACCCTCTATTCTACTTCAGCGTTTGCAGGTGCTCAACTCGACATGTTCGCTCACAACACGGTGCAAAAACCACCAGCGGTCCACTTAACAACAACTGTCTGGAAGACCTGTTATTATTTTTGTTCTCCTCGCATTTTTTATTCTTATTTGTAAATCTGTGCGTTTTGTTAAGCCGGGGAGAGAAACCTATAATTGTAGTGTTTTAGAACGAGTCTGTTATTGTTGTTCAAACTCACTGAGGGAATAAACGTAGCTTTTATTTAGTACAAGCTGATTGAACAGAAAGTTTGATCAAACCGCTCGAACAGGGAAATGCTGGAAGGCGTTCAGTTTACATGAGCCTGACACATGAAATCCTGTTAATTAAGGTAAATCCCTTCCATGTGTCGTATGTGTTTCTATTCCTGTTCAATACTGCCTCATCATGCGTAGTGTTTTGGGATCATTTTAACCCTTTCATGCATAGTGGTCACTCCAGTGGACATCTATTCTACAGCTGTATATTCATGGGTTTGGTTGTTTTGTTTTAGTTCCATATCACCCAACAATTGTTATTAGACTGTAATTAACTTTTTAAAGTCTTTTTGTATATTATCTCCATGAAGTGAGTAATAATTAGTATTAGAGTGTAATAAAATGTGAAGAAAACATCAGATTAACTGCATTAACGGTATATCACTTTCTGATATTGTGTCTTAAATACATGCTTCTTTGTTTAATAAATGGAACACATGGTGTCCAGCTGAGTCGACATTTGTGTAACTCCATAAAAAATAGATTCCTTAAAAAAAATTTCAATTGCATTGTTTTTTTTTCTTGCCTAAAGAGGAATAAAAACACTCTTGTCTAAGGTTCTCATAATTCATGCATGAAAGGGTTAAGAAGTGGACTGAAAATGTTCTTAGCAGATGAGAATATTCAGGGCTATATTCAGAAAAGAACGGATTGTGTTCCACCAAGTGCACAGGGAATTGCATATCATCACCCACTGTCTACTCCATGTTAAGGGCTTATTCATAAAAGATTCCGAGCTAATGATATTCTGGTGTAAACACATCTATAACGTGTCCATGATATTCCACATGTATAACACCATGATCTGAAATACCCATTAAAATATCCTCCAGCTATTGAAATCATTCAGACTGGTCAGAGACATGGTTTCTTTTTAATTAATATTGGCCTTTAAGTGTTTTTACTGTTGTTAATGTAAGGGTTCACTGCATATATCTAGGACCTCACAGAAACATTTGTACTGATTTTCTGCCTGGTGTCTCAGCATCTTCGAACTCCAAAAGAGACTGTGTACATTTACAAAGAGCACAGAGGTGGTATTTTCATCAACAGCGGATCAGTCAGGATCTGAAGAACACTAATGTTTTGTTATGTGAGATAATAAGAATATATGGATATGTGACAAAGCAGTCTTATCATCAGTGCTTTTTATATCTAAGTGCCTGAAACTCAAATTACTCGTACAGTGCCTTGAGCCCTCTAATGTCTGACTTTAGATTTCATGCTTGACGTTATTAAACATTAATTCAATATCAATAAAGTATCATAAACTAAACCAAAAACATTTGGAGAAACACAGGAAAAGCAGATGAGTCAAAGGTGAGTTTGCACATATTTGCTAACTGCAGGTGTTAATGGCTCCAGCTTAACTGTGTTTAGTAATGTGTGCTGGCCTTTTGTCAATTAGATGTTTATGAAGGTTTATTTTATGTAGAAAAGGGGCCAGTTTTGCACAGTTTAAATGAATATTCCATCATCTACATCCACACAAATCACATGGGCATAACATTAACGTTATCTGGTTTAATTATGGTGAATTCCGCCCCATGCAGGTGCTTTGTGATTTCCAAGGTACATTTTTGACTCATCTGCAACAGTTTTATGCCCAAAATGTTGTGCAATCCTTTTGTGGATGTGGCTCGTAGTGTTTGTATGAGGTCATACTTCATATTCATATTTACAAACACACAAAAAGAACCCAGTGCGGGGCAGGGGGCGGGGGGGGCATATCCCCAGCAGCATACAAATCTACAACTATGCCTGGAATAACACACTGGTTGCTTGTATAAAAACAATTAAACAATAAAATCGTGTATAATTTACAGCCACAACAGCATGCTTACATGGGAGCCGGGGTGAACTGCAGGTTTATCCATCTTTAGACGGCCTCTGCGGCCATGTTAATGGTGTGAGTGTGGTCACACTGCAGCAATACTGGGAGTGGAGCGGTTCTACAGCAGCAGGAAAGAAGTAGGGGGAAATAGTCCTGCAAACAATGACGAGGGCCTTTCTATTTACAAATGTCTTTGGTCTCCTTACAGCACATAGCAGCCCCACTGACAAAATGGATAGAAGATCATGTGCTGCCTATTACACCCTCTCTATTTCACTCCTTTCTCATTTACAGACAATTGACTCAAAGGATTCTGATGAATGTCAATGAAATCAGTGATTAGTATGCAGCCTTTCAGTTTCCCTTCCATATAATGTTGCTACAGAGAGCTTTGATTCCACTTTAACAGTAGCCTGGGTTAGATAGCATTTTTCCATACTTCTTTTAACATATGAACTATTTTCCTGCATTCAATGTACATATACTGAGAGGCAAAATGATCAAAAAAATATATGTGTAGAAAAAGAAAAACAGCCTTGCTGGCAGCATGAGTGTTGTTGCTTGCTCATCCAACATTTATACTCTATTGTACTGTGTAGCAGTCGGGCATCATAAAACTGCTCACTGTGGGATATTCTGATGGTCTTTTACAGTGCATTAATTCACCGAGCCCTCCAGTTAGTGCTGCTTTACAGAGTGTGGGAGAGCTGTTCCAGTGAATCTCCATTAAATGTAGTTTATTGAGGATAGTTCAGGATAAAATGTTACCGTGCACCTTAACAGAAGCCCCTGATTCAGCTGCAGGGATCTTTGTCTCCTTTCACATCTCGTTATTTCTAATTAACTCTACTTATATCCATACATTAGCATAAGTGACACATGTCACACCCACAAAAACGGTTTTCTGCATTCATTACTATAGACTGACATGTGATTACATTGCTATTTTATGAACAGGTCTGTCTATCAGTCGATCTAATTTCCATTTAAAAACACAATATCTCACAGACGCCTTGATACGACGCCTGAAAATTTGCCACAATGTTCACCTGAACTTAAAAGATGAACAGAATGATTTTTGTGGTGTGAGGATGAAACCCCATCTTCACTGCGACATTATAATGTTCTGGGAAAAACATTTTTTGTCCATTATTCAACACCACACTCCTCTGTAAAGCATTCTGTACATATGTTTCTCATTTTATCACGCTGTGATATAAACTCTACATAAAAAAGTGCTACTTTGGACTGTCATTCCAAAGCCCCGATGCCATGTTGACTCTTTGGCGCCCGAAGTGACTATATTTGGACAAGAGTGCAGAGCTGTAGAGGTAAACTTCAAGAACTGATAGTTTTATTAGTGGAACAAATGCCAACTCGGCATAAAACACTGATATACACCTATGGAGACACATTGATGTGTCTATAATATCAATATTTCTGAGCCAAAAATGTACATTTGTTCAACTTTTTTTTTTTCCTGGCAAGCAGATTGATATTATGGACAGTTCTATAATCCGTTATTCATTTATGAAACCCACATGTACAGTGGTATGATATTTACAGGTCCACTGTCCAAAAAAGAAATAGAATTGAGTGTGTTATTATACAGTTTGAATTGCAGCATATGCTTAAAAACAGAAAATTCATGCCTGTGTTGTGTTTTTGGGCCTCTGTGAAACATTTAACATGCCGTTTAGGTTTGAGTAAAATGTTTATAACACTACAAAAACTGTTCTTTTCCAAAAAAGGAGATACTAAATACTCATACTATTAAACTTCTAAGGTGGAAAAAAAAATCTTAAAACATATGTTTATTTCATATTTGCTTTTAGCTCCAAATTTGGTCCCTTTCCGTGAAGAGAAGCCCGATTGTGAAAGGATCTAATTCACAAAGAGCAGCACAAATTGACACACACACTTTTCGGCTGGTGCAGAAAGCAGTCGATAACAACACACAAACTCACTCCTCACTCACTGTGTCCATCTGTCTCTTCATTTTTCTTCAAATCTCTGAGTTTGCGAGGGTTAGATAATAATGAATTAATGCTTAATAATAAAATAAAGGTGAACTCTCTTTAAGGTATCAGAGAGGATCAGGTGTGTTTGGGTTTTATCTCAGACTTTCATCTACTTTGAAATAAAAATACACTATGGAGAACAGACAACTTCCATACGAACACTCATAAACCTCATAAACCTGGAATGTACGCTAGAGTGTAACTGCTGCAGAATACACAACATTAATTACTGTCATATCCTGACTGAAGTGGTGTTAATGACGGTACTACTGCTGCGATGTGCCGTAAATGGGCACATTCTCTCTGAAAACCCTTATGGTTTCAACTGTGGCACACCCAGCTGTGATTACCCAAAGAACATCAGGGCTAATGTTTCCATGAAAGCCCGAATACATTCACTCACACGTACATTCAGTCACATTAATAGCTTTTTTGACAGATATTTCAGTAGGTTGTGTTACATACACGAAATCCTATAGAAGCAAAAGCAAAGCCCAGATACATCAGTGTTGGCTTGTGATTGTGGAGCGCTGACAGCAAGGACAATTTGAGGCTTTTGTGCCATATTCATTATGGCTGTAAAAGGGAGAAGAGAAGCCTGACACTCTAGAGACAGCTCAGATGCAAAACAAACCTGCATACAGGTGCAAGACTTTAAGGGTGTTGTTTGGCATTGCATTAGCACAAAATCATTTGTGAATAGGTTATGCCCACTGGAGCATCCTCATTAGTCTCCATTTAAGGTGTAACTACAAAAATTACATATATAAATGAACACATCTGTTTAGGTGTTGTGACTGCGCAGTTGCAGCAGTGTGATATCAGCTGCAGGGTGTGTGTGTGTGTGTGTGTGTGTGTGTGTGTGTGTGTGTGTGTGTGTGTGTGTGTGTTACTTACTGTAGGAGCAGCCGTACACTTCCACCCGCAGACCCATCCAGCCGCTAGGGTTCCAGTTGAAAGGGATGAAACGCAGGAAGCGGGTTTTTATGGAGTGGGATAACTTGTTCAGGACAACGGCCTCCGAATTCACATTCCCAGCAAATCTCTGCAGGACCACGGAGAGAGACACAGACTGTGATGGCTCCATTAAACTAATATGAAACAAGTGACCAAAGCTCCGCTAAGAAATGACAAATCATCAGATTTCAAGAAACAGTGTATTCATATTTTCTCTGGGGAATGAAAGAGTCTGCGATTCAGCTGAATACTTGAAATATAAGCACATAAAATACACACTAAATCCTTGAAATGCACATAAAGACCTACAAGGTGCTGACAAGGCAAACCCAAGGGCAATGTCTTTTACCTATCCTTGAACATAGTATTTGATATGAAGTGATAAGGACCATTGTGTGTTGTAGAAATATGAGAATCACCATTCAAACAGGTGCATGAGAGGGAGAGAAGTAACCATGGCAGTAAGTGGAAAAATAAAGCTCTCATGTTTTTCTCCCCACAGAGCTAAAAAAAATAAGAAAAAAAACCCCAATACAGTACAACTGTAAGATGTCATCCTTCTTGTTCATTTCCAGGCCTCTTCTACTGCGCAGCACAAAGCCAGAGGAGATAAACAGACAGAGGGAGATGGTGACAAAAAAGGAGACAAACAACGCCTCCCACAAATGACTGATTAGCTCCTCTTTCATTATGAATTCAAGGCAGGTGACCACAATATAAAGAGCTATAAAGACGGATCATTGACAGCACAGCTTCAAGCTCCGCCGACAACAAAGTCAGACGAGGCCAATAATTCGGCTTCCCAAAGCAACAGAAACGCAGTGACGTACAGTGAAAGGTGCAGAACAAAGGCTGTCGACGGTTTTTGTAACAAGGCAGCAGAGGCGTCATTATAAAAAAACAAAACAGGATGCTTCTCGGTAGATAATCAAGGCGGTGCCGCGACTGTTCAAGCTGTAATTGTGATTTATGCCACTGCTTTCCTATTTCAAGCCATTTAAGTGGAGCACGGTGGCTGAAGCTTATAACAAGTCCAAGTTACTGTAGGGTAATTTATACATGCACACTAAGTCATGTGCACAAGAAAGGTACTGTCAATTTTCACTAGGCTTTACGTTTTTGTTGGTGGTGCATGAGTTATAACAGAGGAAAATTACTGGAATACAGACGGCTTTGAAAACAGCAACAACATACTCATGGTGATGTGGCCCAAAAAACGTTACCATGGCAAATGTTCCTATCAGTGGAGATCAAAAATGAGTAGAATATATGTCAAAATCAGTATTTCTGTCATGTATAAAACTTTAAGTAAAAGTCAAAGTAATTTATGATGCAATTTATGACAAAAATATAATTCGCCAAAAAAAAAAAAAAATCAATCAACAATGTATCTTTCTGGTTTTTTTTTTATTTTTGATTTTTTTATAGGACAACAATACAGTTACATACTTACAAAACAAGACGACATCACCAACCCACAATGACAGGACCAGAGACAACAGACAGACACCCAGACAGAAAAAAACAAAAAAAACCCAAAAACAAAAACAACTAACAGACAGATACACTGACAGAGAAAAGACCAAAAAAAAGAAAAAATCAAATCAACAATGTATCATAACAAGACTGCATGATTTTGGTCATTTGTTTTACTAAAGAAAGTGAGTACAATCTGAGTTCTTATGCAACTGATGATCAAAAGGCAACGGTTGGAAAATGATGGCATCGCATCCCATTTTGCTCATGTCTGTTATGGCTTTGTGTAATGAATCTGCATCTCAAACATCAGATCCAGGTGTATACACCAGACATCATGGATCATGTGGAGAATACAGTTCAACAGCCTGAACCAACACTTACGGTAACTCCAGTTTAGAGTCGAATGTGTTGTTGCTGCTTCCCCTTCATAACAGAAGCTCCGTCCAGTATTATCACCACTGAACAGGGTTACAGATAGTTTGTAAAACTTTCTGTGTTAGTGCGGGCTGAGCATAAGCAAAAAAACAAAAAAACAAAAACACTGAAACTTTTGTGAGCATTTTAGCAGCTACTCAAATCAAAACAGACCCTAAACACCAAATAAAATTGTATGTCATGATAATGATATTTAATGTGATATGAAACTACATATCACCATCATTATAATTACTGCCTCCTCGCTCTGTGTTTACTGCCACGATGGAGCCTTGTCTGGGTTATCATTATGAACCAGGCTGGTGGAAAACGGTGTGTGTTTATCAAAAACATTTGAGACATTTCCAAAAGTCTTGCTTATATTAACACACAGTGCTGATAGAATTTTATGCATACAATTCATCTTCATTATTATTTCGTTAACAACAACGATGCAGGAGTAATGCACTGACCCCATAAACACATAATGTATGAACACCTAACCGGACTCACCACATTCATTTGATAAATAATGCTATTATATGCAAATTTCAAAGAGCACTGTGGTTTAGTGTATTATTTAAAATTTATCCGTGTTTGCCATTAATTACATAGACACAGAAACAACAACAGCCGCAGCTTCAATGGGAAAATTAACCTGAAGTCGAGAAGAAACGCTTAATACTAATGTCAACATGAGAATGTTTGATATTAATGACTTTACTGTTGTTTGCTGTTCATTTCCCAACTATTGAGTCAGTGAGTTGAGGGGGTCCTAGGGCGGATGCCAGGTACCAGCAAGTGAAGGTGGGGTTCCCCCTGGATGTGTCACCAGTTCATCACAGGGCTGTCATCTACAGACCAATGACCTTTCACGCTCACAGGTGCATGTCTTCGGAGGGTGGGAGTACCAGGGAGAACCCACACAGACACAGGAAGAACATGCAAACTCCACATAGAAAAACCAACACTGAGGAAAAAGTGCTAACCACTACACCACCCATCATGTCTTTCGGAAAACATAAACCTGACAAGATTTGACCTCAGTTTGTCTGTAACTAAGTCATCAGGCCAATAGACGCTCTACGTGTGAGTCGGTTTGGTCTGTGTTTACGTCAGTTCTGCTCCGGTTCTCACTGTCGTTTTGCAAAGCTGAGCTGTCAAGTCTTACACCATGTGTCCGTTTTCTCACATAGTTACAATTAACTTTAAGACGAATAGAGCTCCACAGGTCAAAAACAGGACACTGACAACACATAACAGGTCCATAAGATGAGGCAGAGCAGGAGGGACAATGAATCAACATGGACACGATGTCTGTCTGTTACATAAAAACCTCAACATGTATATCACAGAGTTTTACATGTTTGGTTACCACTGGGTTACACACACCATCACTGATGTGATCTGATCTAATCCGCCCACCTGCCTGAATGACTACAGGCCAGTAGCACTCACTCCAATCATTATGAAGTGCTTAGACAGAGCGGTGCTGATCCACATTCAGAGCTGGATACCGAACACGCTGAACCCCTGCAGTACGCCTACCGGCCATCAGGTCTACCTCAGACACTATCGCCGCAGCCCTCCACACCTCCCTCTCACACCTGGAGAATATAGACTCCTACATCAGGATGCTCTTTATTGACTACAGCTCCATATTCACATTCAACACATTCATCCTCCACAAGCTTACCCACAAACTCCTTTTCCTCGGACTGCGGGGGGGGGGGGGGGGGGGGGGGGGGGGGGGGGGGGGGGGGGGGGGGGGGGGGGGGGGGGGGG
>JAPQRQ010000015.1:8125082-8135504 GCA_037367365.1 Apogon talboti | reverse complement strand
TGGTTTCTCATACAAACCAATAAAAAAAAAAAAAAAAAAAAAAAAAGACGCTTGAGAGCAAAGTAAATAACAGGTCAGATACACTGTCGTCCATTAAGTTGGAATAAAATATTTATACATCTTGAAATGAAATGATTCTCACTATAGGACTGATACTTGATTCCTCTTACTGATGTGTAGAAATAGGAATAAAAACAAAAACAGGTCTGAAAACAAAATTATTCCAACCTTATGGGTTACAGTGTAAAATAACAATAGTTTATATCAACTGATAGTCGATTAATAAACCAATATCACCCTGAAAAAAAAGTCTGATAGTGTCAGAACTATTTTTCACTTTATTAGAAACTGGATAAATATGTAATCTTATCATATTAATATAATATTGTGTTTCTTTATTTGATTTTTGTCTTCCTCTTTTGAAGTGTTTCAGTCCTTCGTCAGATTATCTTTGAATGAACACAGATTGAAACAAACAGAATCAAGTTGAGCATCAATCTCAGAATAATTCACCCACAGATCTAGAACTGAATGTCAAACCAGGTGACCTCAGCCGTTCACTCTCCTCAGCCATTCACTCTCCGGTGCCATAGTTTGTAAAGAGTCCAACTGGCACGATCACCTGACCACAGTGATAGATGGGTCTGTGAAACAAACAGTGAGTGTGATGGGCTGATTATGCGTCTGGTGGTAATGAGCCCACAGTCAGCACGGGCTGAGCTGGACGTCCGGCTGACACACCTCACACATATTGTGGGTTTCTGTTCGATTTCATCATTGTTCCTTTCACTGTACAGGATTTCAACTGGTAACTAGAGGTGCATTCAGAGAGAGAGAGCGGATCGTAAACCTCTGTATCGGCCACAAACCTGCCCCACGTTAGCCAGAAAGCTGACGTATGTCTACAAAGACACACCAGTTCAATCTGTTTGTGCTTTTGTGGTAGCATTTTGGAAACAATGTCTTTTTTTTTAAATTCATTCATTTATTTGTGTGTGTGTGAGTTAATGATGAAAATTAAAAAATCCAATTCACTTACATGATCAAAACTTATGTCATTTTATTGTAATTTACTTTACCTTAAAGGTCAAAGGTCAAGGTTATGGAAGCTAATTTTCCTCCTGCTATAATAACTGTTTTAACTGCATTTATATATATATTTTATTTTAGATTTTTTTAAAGGACAAAGATACAGTTACATATGTACAAGACAGAGCAATATCATCAACTCACAGTGACAGCACCAGAGACAACAGACAAAAACAAACAAAAAAAAAGAAACATATGGGACAAAGAGAGACCTATAGCAACGTCACAACTCCTCAATCCTGCAAACCCTACTCGGGTACAAAGACATTGACCTACCTGAAGTGCTGGTAGGTTTTCCACATAGTTTAAAAACGATTGCCATATGTTATAAAACATCTTACTTCTTTTTTGCATTTTAACCACATTTGGCATACGGATTCTAAATGGTATGTAAAGTGATGCTGTGTTGAGGGAATTCAGCTGCCATTTACCGTTCCAACTTAGCACTGGGCACTTTATTGTTGAAGCAAGTGAAGAATAATTACAGCCTCTGCTCCTTCTAAAGGAAACAGGATTGAAGCGCTTCGTCCTTGGCCCATACCCCAGCGTTCCAACAACTTTCAGGAAAATCCATTAAGTAGTTTTTGCATAATCCTGTTAAAAACAGACAGACAGATTAGATGGGTGGATAGACAGACAAACAGCAGTGGTCACATGATCTTTTTTGGTGCGGATAAACATTGATTTTCACAATCTGCAAACGGGGAGACTGTGATCCAGCCAGTAACACTCTGATTATGCCGGTAAAACCCTCACAGTAGAGGATCATTTGAGCAGATAATTGGTTCAGACCAGCCTCGAGGAACCCCAAGAAGCGATTTTACTATGCATTGAATATCTGTGAATGTATGAGGCCATAGTGGACAACGCTGTAAACCCAGCAGTATGACAGTAGAAACTGGTGTCTTCCTATATCATGTATGGTTCTTATTTTGGGGGGTTTTATTTGGAATAGGAGGAGGAGGAGTCCAATCACCAGATGCATCCTGGAGCTGCATTAAGCCACACTGAGTTTTGTTATAACCTTTTTTTTTGTTTGTTTGTTTGTTTCAATTTCATTTTTCACAAAAGTTTCGTACAGAGAAGGATAAAAGAACAAAAACACTTAAATAGGGGTTTACACAATTAAATAAAATACCATATCAATATACAGGGATATACAGTTTCATAAAGAAGAAAGAATTTTAAAAAAAAAAGAAAAATCGAGTTTTGTTATAACCTTGCTGCCACTTTCACACACCCTGAGACGTCTATTCAACGAACAAATAAATAATTCAAGTGAAACACTCCTCTTGGTTTTTAAGGGTTACATCATGCATTAACAGTTTCTGAAGCCATTTTCTAATAAATGCATGATAATATTGTGATTGGAAAGCAAAAAAAGAAAAAAGAAATAGAGGAGGTGTGGCGTAAATCAATGTATTCATGTTTTCAAAATAAATACATAACATCAATTAAAAATGTAAAAATAAAAAAAAATAAAAAAACAAAAAACAGTATCATATTCATAAGAAGCCAAATAATAAAACAGCCTGGATCAGATCTGGCAAAATGCTTTGACCTAAATACAACAAAAACCAGTGAAGCTGTTTTCATCTTATGCCTCTGCAGAGTTGCAGTCACTCAGATCATGCAGGGAGCTCAGTGTTTCTGTATTTACTGGGTTATATCACAAACCACAGTCCTCTGTACCAAAGCTCTCGGTTCAACTTCAGCTTAAAAAAAATCCCTCTGATGCAATCAACTGAAAATGAATAGGGACCCTCAGTTATCTGTCCAGCACAAAGCCAAATGTATCATAACAGTGACACATCCTTCTATTGATTTTTCTAAGCAACACAGAGGTTTGGGGATTGAAAATCTGAGGAATTAGAGCTGCAAGGATTATTCGATTATTGCATAGCTGCCAACTATTAAACAAACCACAATGTTCATTATCAATTAAGCCGACAAACACGTCAACATAATCTCCGACTCAGAGACCTTATCAGGATGTGAAACTCCAGCACACTTCCTTTTTTTTTTTTTTGCAGATTTCTCCACTGCATCCAATACAATCCAGGGGAAAAACCCTGACCGGGAGGCTGACGGAGCAGTTTGGACCGGACTCCAAACCAATTACTTGGACTTTCGACATCAGTACAGACAGATCTTTAAGAGTAAAGGTAGGCAACAAAATGTCAGAGGTGTGATTTAAACTCCGCTGGACCGCAGGGCAGCGTGCCATCACCTCTGAATCATAGAACAAAATAAAAGGAATACAGTACGTCTTTATTATTACTGTTACAGGGACAATGGAAATCTGTTTAGCAGCTCTGTTCTGTTTAACAGCAGATTCTTAAAGTGCAAAAAGAAAGACTGTATATACAAACATCACCCAAAAATTATACTGAAAATATACCGACAATATACAAAACTCCAAAAAAAAAACCTAAAATATACAAAAGGCCAATTCTATACCACAGACAGAATAAATATATATAACATATAAGGTGGAAATAGAATAGAATAGTTTGTTTGTTATGTTACCCACAGACTATTGCTATCGCAGAGTCCCAGTCACCATCGAATGAAATCGATGAATAAAAGATGAGACAGCTGTGGTCTGTTGAATATGGTCCAGTCCTAGATGGCTTTGTTAAGTGGTGTGAGGTGTCATGTCTGAGTTTAAGTGCACACGGTTGATTTTCGACTCCAGACGTGACGGTCCAACACCAGCGTCCAGGATCAGGGCTGAGTGTAAGGATCTTGATCTTGTTATAGACAAGCGGCAGCCTCCTGAGAGCTGAAGCCAATGCTAAAAATGTCAAAATCCGCAGTTACTCGAACGTCTTCTGGGTTCCGGCTCCAGACGGCAGTCCGTCCCTGAAGACGCATGTGTTGAAATGTCCAGATTTAAACACTACCCATTTACAGCCTGGAAAAATGAACAGGTTTGTTCTCTATAGTTCTTTTCCCCTCCATGACAACTGTACGAGGGTGAATTTTTAGATGACTCACCCGTGTTGATAATCCAAAGCCAAAGATTTTGCATAATTTCGGAAATAGCTGCTGTGATTCACAGGTGAGTGCTGGCAGAGTCTGTTTACACTGTACTAGCATTAGCTCAGCTGCTGAGTCAGACATTCAGACCTCTTGTTTATTGAATGAAACTTATTTTTCTCCCTAACAGGCTGCTCTGCGATAGTTGTGTTTAAGGATTTACAATAATGAAGCAGTCAGAGGATTCTGTTGTGAAGTTTACTACTTAATTATATTAACCAGCATGACTTAGCTGCATTAGCTGACGTTAGCATTAATTCCTATTGAATTATATGATCAGTCAGCTAGCCTGCTAATTAGATCAGGTAGCCGTTGCATGGGGACTGAAACATGGTGGCCTACTTAATGGATTATGAGGCCAAAATAATTAAAGACTAGAGCAGGGGTTCCCAAACTTTTAAACTCACGACCCCCAAAATAACGGTGCAGGACTGGCGACCCCCACTATCCCCGAAGTGACTGAAGCATAAAAAAACAAGCACACAGGACTCACACACTAAAAAGTGTATCCAACCACAGTATAACAACACAAAAGAACAGAACAGCCTGACAACCATGATACGATTTTAAATATACCAATTGAAAAGCAGTATATGTCAAAGTTCTCCATGTAACATATGACTGAATATTGTTGCTGTCATATGCAAACTTACTTTTATCACAATACCTTCGTTTCCAAGGTTACCGAAGAGCTGTTGAGAAGAAATCTACTGGTGCACACTGAGGTGATGTTTACTGCGCCGCTGTAAAGTGATGTGTTACCTGTGAATGAAACTGAGGCATATTTGTCGCATTGCATTGTGGGTACTGGACATTTTACTCATTGCGTTATGTTTTATGTGTGGGGGGGGTTTCAAAGGGGGGGTGTAATGTTTATTTAGATTAATGTGTCGGTTTTACAGTGTTTATTGGCCTTTTTATGTTTATGTTTATTTTTATTACTGTAACACCATTAGTCAAACCTGTAGGCCGAACAATGCCTTACTTGTTTGTCAATATGAAGTTGTACCTCATGTGTGATTGCTCTAAGCCTTGCTGTTGCTCAGTAAATGTGCTTCCTGTGCTCCAAGTGCTACAGTGTTGTTGTTACTCTGTTGTAATCACTTCAGGGTCACATCTAGAGGACTCTGAAAACCATCTCGTGACCTCCCGTTGGTGTTTTGCGATCCCCTGGACTAGAATATCAATAAGGTTTAGGTTGACTTGCTTTATGCAGTGTTGGTGTACCTAACAGTACTGGAGAAAGATAAACAGTAAAATAGGGATCATGTATTAAAGCTACATAAAAGTCCGTTTCTGATTAACACATTGTCTGTGACGCATTTCTTCATTTTTCAATCCAGATGAGAGAGCTGGCGTCGGGTCAGCTCACACACTGTCACAGGCTGCAGCGTCGTTCATGAGCAGAAACATGAACAATCTGTCACAAAACACAGCGAAAGCCCATCAAGGACAGGTGGAGAAATGCACAACGTGACGGTTAGCCATCCTTAGGTCACGCACCGCTATACAAGCAGCCCGGAGCACAAACACCAACACGGGTTACTGATTAAAACTAACTAGTCGACCGCTGATTGTTTGACTATGGGTCGGTTCGTACATTTAATGTGAAGCCGTCGGAGCATCGTCTGATCTGATCTGTCGGTCATGGATTCAGAGCAGGAGGATTTAGAGATCAGGAAGCTGCAGGAAAACCACCACACTGTCAAAATACTGAGTCCTGCATTCAGTGTTATATTTACAATGATGAGTGAAAGACCATTTTCTTTTGTATACACAGTTGTTTATGGTATTTGTTTCACACAACCATCAGTAATAAAAAATGTAAATCTATGATAGTAAATACTTTTCCCAATAAAGATTATTAATTATATAAGCCTAAGTAAAAATAAAGCCAATAATATATAATAACATATAATACAATCATAATACATTTTAGACTGTAACCCTAGCCTTAACATATAAATGAATAAAAAGATCTATAAGCTGCGTGGTTAGTAGTATGGATAAATGTTAATGCCATTCTTGGTATTAGTATGTTTCCACAAGTGATGATGGTGACAGTGCTGCTTTTAAACACAAATGTTTGTGTTAATATTGATTACTGCTCTTCTCCAACTCCATCCACTTGTTTCCATAAAATCAAAGCATCCAGAAAAAGCCCCACATCTTGAGGCTTCAAAGCTGCACTTCACAAACTACTGGTTGATGTAACCCAGAGGCTTCATCCACTATTTATATACAGTCAAAGGCATGGGTGTCAAACTCATTTCAGTTCAGGGGCCACGTACAGTCTAATCTGATGGGCCGGACCAGTAAAATAAGAACATAACAACACCTAAATAATGGCAAATCCAAATTTCTCTTTTTGTTTTAGCGCAGAAAAAAGTAGAATTAAACTATGGAAATGTTTACATTTATAAATAACCTTTGATGCATAATGCGAATAACCTGAAAAACCATGAAATTTCTAAATAAAAATAAGTGAATTTTAACAATATTAGTCCTCAGCTTATCATCTGTACATGTACGTTACAATTTACAGATCACAGTGGATCTACAAAGGCACAAAACATTTAGTAACAGGTATGTGGAAGTGAAAAATATATGATTTAATATATATTCTTCTGCGTACTTTTTGCACCTCACAAACTGATCCCGTGGACCAGACTGGACCCTGTGGGGGGCCTGGTTTGGTCCATGGGCCGGATGTTTGACACCCTCATCTACGGTTACAGACAGCAAACTGGCCTTTGATGATAGCGTCGATGCTGCAACTAAGAAGAATCAACAGCACATTTACTGTAAAACAGGGGTGTCATGTCACTAGTTCAATCCGGCCCATAAGAAAAATATGTAAAATGTAAAATTTACACTTAAGGTATTAAAAATCATTTTAATTCAGGTTCCACATTCAGTCCAGTTCCATCTAAAGTGAGTCAGATCAGTAAAATACTACCTCAGTAACCTCTGAATAATGACAACTCCAGATTCTTGTCTTTATTTTAGTGTAAAAAAAAAAAGGAAAATTACATGAAAATGTTTACATTTGCAAACGGTCAATACACATAAACTGTGAATAACCTGAACAAATATGAACAACATGAAACCTCTTAAGAGAAGTAAGTGTAATTGGACCAATATTCTGCCTGTTACTAAATGTTTGGTGTATTTGTAGAGCCACTGTCTGTCAGTTTTAATGAACACGTGTAAATGATAACAAACTAATATTGTTCAAAATGCTCTTATTTTTCTTACTAAATTTCAGTTTGTTCATGTTGTTCACATTTTTTAAGGACAGTCTGTAGATGTAAATATTTTTCATAATGTGATTTGACTTTTTTCACTCTAAAACATGGAGAAAAGTTTGGAGTTGACATCATTTGTATATTACTATGTTCTTATTTTACTGGTCTGGCCCATTTCTGATCATCTTGTTCTGTATGTGGGCCCTGAACCAACATGGGTTTGACACCCCTGCTGTAGAATGCATGTTTTTATGCATCAGAGTTATAAATCTTTATTGAGACTGTTCTGTCTTACTGTACTGTGTGTTGGCGTGGGTATTCCAATGTCGCTCACCGAAATAAATTAGGAAAGATGTCTAGACCTGTGGGAAAACCACATGGGGGAGCAGCGGGGCGGGAGGCTGACTGGTCCCACCTGTATCCGACCACGGTGATGGAGACGGCGGTACAAGTCAGCAGGGATACATCTCATCCACTCTCATTCAGGTTCCAGCCCTGGTTGGAGGTTTAGATTTCCCAGTATTAAAGCAAACCGCGCCAAAAACTCATTTATTCCCTCGGTCATAACTCAGTTAAACAAGTTGAGGTAGCCACGGGAGTCTGGGGAAATGCAGAGAATAGGTAATGGAAACACATGGATGAACAGGGGAGGGTACAAACAACTATTTATTTGTATTCCTACAGCAGTGATTCACACTTTAACCCTTTATCGGGCAAGTGACTATTTTTGGTCATTTCCACATACATTACAAAACAATGACAGTAACAGCTATAGCGAGGACAATGACTCCACAACCTCAGGTCCAATGTGGTCTACAGGGTCTGTAAGGTCCACCTCTGCATGAACAGTGAGTGTACCTGGTTTGTTAGGTACCATGAAGTAATGGTACTAATGTAAGGAATGATGTTCAAAGGGATAATGTGGATGTTGACAGGTTTATGTTGGTGTAATGTTATAAAAGTGATGTTGTGATGTTCTAAAATACATGTTCCTTTCACCTTAAGTGTATTTTTTGTATTTTCTATATTTACTGCTTGGATTTTTTTATTTATTTATTTGTTTTTTACTATATATGGACAAGGAACCAAATATGGTAACTTAATTGACCTTGATTGATTGACTTCATTGACACTGATACTCATGAAGGGCCCACACTAGTGCAGGTGCTGCAGGAGCGGTGGGCAGAGGTTCGGGTTAGGCCTGAAACTAGCCTTATGCAAAGAAAAGCATCAAATGTTTGCACTACCCCTCCCAAGGAAAAACCCTGGGTCTGCGAGGTCCATCAGTTCGTACTGTCAGGTTTACAGAGGAAGGACCAGGGCGCAGTCTTCAGGGCAAAACAAGGAATGTAATAATAAAAGCAGGCACAACAACTCTCTATAGACAGCTCCATCCTAACTTAACAGTATTTGCACTTGTGTTGACTGTGTTCATTTTGAGGTGCGCTACTGCACAATATGAGTGCACAGCTGTTGTTTTTTTCCCGGACCTTTAATGCTGCAAAATACATTTTGAACATTACTGTGATATAAGTGAGTATTATAGCATTTCTTACTGTGCAGTGCTTTGGTGTGTAATTATCCAGTGCTGAAACACTAAAGACAGGAATAGATAGATTAGTAATCTGACCAAGACAAGGGGAATTTCTTTATATATATATATATATATATATATATATATATATAACAAACACACAGTTACATACTTACAGGACAGGACAATGTCATCAACTCACAATGACAGTACCAGAGACAACAGACAGACACACAGACAAAAAAAGAGAAAAAAATATAACAAAACAAACAAAAAAAACGAGGGGAATTAGTTTTCTGAATATTACATGTTACACCCTGCAGATGAATACATACTGTATATGCAACATTTAAACACAACAACAGACAAAAGCATGAAGCAAATACACACAGCTACAAAGGGAGGGAGCTGCAGAAGGTCATGAGTAGGATGTGGAGGATATGAGTAGTCTGAGATGAAGCATTTACTATGATTCAAATTTTACAAATTTTATTTTAACCAAGAAATTCCATGTATTTGTGTGGGTATTTTAGATCCAGCACAGGACGCATACGATAAGTTCAGGGGTCCAGGTTGGGTTGAGTCTACAGTGACAGGCCCAATGTCGCTTTAACCAAATATTGATCACTGACTGAAAATAATAATAAATAATGCCACACACGCACGGGACAGACCCGGTGTGGAGCTGCAACCAATGAAAATGTTTAGTCACACTTGACAGTTTTAGCCATGTGTTGGTCACACTTTGGAGCCCTGGTTTGTAAGGTTAAGATGCGGGATTCTGCATAAGCTGAGGTCCTCAAAGTTCATACACAATGTCAGCACAAAGGATGCATGAGTGATTCCATGAGTGTGTGTCTGACGGAGAAATAAGTGTGTGTGCTGCAATGTTAGCATGCCCTTGGTGCCCTCTCCCCAATCAATCTAAGCACAAGTCTTTGGTTGGCCCCGCCCCTCTGCCAGGGCTAAACGAATTAATATTAATCAAGCATTGATTAAGGCCTTAACACTGACCAGCCATTATTCACAACACCATCCTTTCTTCTACTCATCCTCTTTTGTCTATTCCTCTATCGTGTCTGATTTCGGTCCATCTTCTCCGGTCTTTGTCCATCTTCTCTAGTCGCCTCCATCCTCTGTGCATCTGGCTCTACATGCACACTGCGCTCTCAGTTTATCCTTCTTTATTCTCCCAATTCATTTACTCCATTTACCCAAACATTCCCACATTCAGTGAGTCATCTATCCATCTTTCCTTGAAAACCCTAAAGTGGAACAGAGTCAAAAGCCTGCAAACAGGTAAAAACAAGCCAAATGAGGAATCTGCCATGAGGAGATGAAAGCATACTGAAGGAGGAAGAGGAACGGAGAGGGATGGAGAGCAGGATGTGGGCAGCTCAATAAAACACAATAGGCCATTGTTCTGACGTGACATTATTCACCTGGGCAGTGAATAGAGAGAAGAGGAGGTTTGGGGGGGGGGGGGGGGGGGGATGGAGAAAGAAAAGG
>JAPQRQ010000015.1:8113540-8124982 GCA_037367365.1 Apogon talboti | reverse complement strand
AGATTTTTTTTTTGCCACTATGGCAGGGAACCAAATATGGTAATTTCATTGACATTGATTTTCTACATGACAATCAATCAATCAATCAACCAATCAATCAATCAATCAATCAGTCTTTATAGAGCCCTTTACAACACTTAAAGTGACCAAAGTGCTTTCCAATAAAATCAAAGCATATAAAAATCAATGATTATCAATAATAAAAACAATATTAAAAATAATAAGAAGAAAACAATAAAAACAAATACAGCTGATGTGTGACAGCATTCCTGAATAAAAAAATTTATAAAAATTTCACAAAAGTAATAAGGTCTTGTTAGGTCCTCCAATAACACACTATGGTTAAAATTATGACTTTCAGAGTATTTGTATGAGTGTCCTATAAAGGGTTAAATGCTGAATTAGGCAGTGATAGTATATTATATGTAGTGGGTTCACATGATCTTTATTATTATTATTATTTAGTAATCTGTAACATGTGAGACAGTATGTACTATCAGAAGGTTCATATCCACTGCTTATCTCTTTTTTTTTTCATTTTTGTTGGTAAGTCTGTTCACTTTTTCATTTCATCGATTGTTTTGTTAACTTTGATATTTAAGGCTTATTTTTTAGTCTGTTCACTTTAAATTCTTTTTTTTTTTCAGTTGCTTAGAAATAGACAGAAAATGTCAGGTCGAGTGAGGTACATCGGAGGAGAAGAAAAAATGCACTTGTATCTTGTTGAGTTATGTATTCCTGATGTCATTTCAAGGCCTCTTAAATGTGAGTATTTTCTGGTTCCTCTCCTCCTCTGAGAGACTAAGACTAATATCAGTGGGTTATGGACAAAACAGGACATTATAGGATGTCACATTGATGAGCATTTACAACCACTGACTAACATTTTACAAACATCAGGTAAAGAGTGAACAGATGAACTGACAGGTAAAATAATCATTAAAGAATTAAAAAGAAACTTATCCACATGAAGTCTCTGCTCTCTGTTTTTTGTTTTCTTGGAAATATTTAATGATTTTAGTTTAAAGATTTTCACGTGTCCACAGAACTCCAAGTATAATAATAACATAAACAAGTACAGCAGTGCCTATTTCCACTTTTACTCAAATACGACTCGTCTGCACGTCCCCACAGTGTAAGCAGAACACAAGTGTGTTTAAGAGAGGACACGCTTCCATTGTATTTACATTAGCTGAGTAAATTTACCTACTCACTGTCTAACACCACATATTGGCGTACGGGCTTTGAATGCTGCCACACGGGTCTTTTTTAGTGTAGTTTTTTTTCAATGAATGTATAACTGTTAAATAAGTTCATAACAACTGACAAAAATAAAGGTGGCGTGTTAGGGCCAGTACAGGTGAGAGTCTAAACATCTGAGTGAAAGGAAGGAGAGTAGCATTTCAGTTTTCAGCACTAAAATTACAATATTATGGAAAAAATGTTTAATGCTCTCTGTGATTAGAATGTTATGAATCTGCAAGAAGAGTTAGATTTTGGATCCCTGATAACTTTATTATTATTATTATTATTATTATTATTATTACTATTATTATTATTATTATTACTATTAAACAAATGCTGTACTGTTCTGGTTATATTGTTTTTTTGGCAACACCAGATAAACAGCACACAGCAGCTCATAAAAAAGGAGTGAAAACCAAACTTTTCAGAATTAAACAGAGAGAGGGTTTACAATACATAGACCTTGAACTTCATCAACATGATGCAATTCATTAAAATAATAGTGGTTGGGTTCCTGTTATAA
The DNA here is from genome assembly GCA_037367365.1 of Apogon talboti. NCBI lineage: Eukaryota > Metazoa > Chordata > Actinopteri > Kurtiformes > Apogonidae > Apogon > Apogon talboti. Next base: position 8,123,214 of record JAPQRQ010000015.1, on the reverse strand, counting down.
CATCTTGTTGCATCACATTCTTCTTCTAGATTATTTTAGATTAGATTAGATTAGATTAGATTAGATTAGATTAGATTAGATTAGATTAGATTAGATTAGATTAGATTAGATTGGCCACACACTGGTCAAGACAGCAAGAGAATAAAATGGAAGAAAAAATGTGCATGCACAAAGATAGTGCAAAAGACAAACAATAAATATAATGATAATAATAGTAAGTAATACCACTCTAGGCTTTATACATATTTTATATATGTATATAAACTATATACTGTATATATTGTATACTTACAACACTGATCTTCTGCCACAGTGGTTTATTTTGTAAAAGTCAGGTGGTCAAGTACTGATCAACTCATATAGGTTAACTTATACCATATCTGCCACTGACATTTGTATTAAGAAAAACCAAAGAGGAAATACAGTTCATTTCATATGTTTAGAGATTCTGTGCCAATAAATATCAGACACTAACATTGTCTGACGCGATGCAAATGAGTAAATAAATGAACAACGCCTGCTACTTAACAAAACTGAACTAATGTATGCACATCATAATCCGTTACTGTGGGATGTGAACTTAGCCTTATCATCCAACACTTCCTCTGAGATGATACCTAATATATCATGCTGTTCTTTCTTGTAAATTTGCCACTTTATTTTTTTTAGACCATGCAAGTTTCTTCTGGTAAATTCTCAGCTTTAACCTCAGAGTATCACCTCCCTCCTCCTCCCGCTTGAATCTTTTACACTGTAAAATACTCCATTGAGACCAAACTCTTCCTGTGCAGAGTATTTGTTGTGACATAAACATATACTACTACTGTGCATACCCGGCATGTAATGAAATGCAATGGCAGACCTATACTGTGAAATCAGAGTATTTCTTTTACCTTGTTTCTGGGAAAGTATAAACATGAGGTATCCCGCCACACCACGGTGTTCTGCCTCATTTACCTTTTGATAAATTCATCAGACCTTGAACGTGTGCAGCTGTAGGTGTTCCTTGAGTGCCTGCTTCACATTAATTAGTCTGCAGCTGCATCGTCTCCATCACACACACCAGCCGTCACTTCACCCACACCCATGCATGCCAGTTCTTCTCCTGCACTCGTCTATAGTGCTTCAGCTAGGAAATAATTACTTGTGAAGTAGATGCTCACTGAACTAACTTGAAGCATGAAATTCTGAGTAAATATATGTGCGGTGACTTGCACAGAGACATTCCAGCTATAAAAAATGGATGGCGGGTGCAGCGGTCTACACCTGCTGTGAGGAAAACGTTCACAGCGTAGCCATATTCCTCCCACGGACCAACCAGCAGCGAGGAGTGTCATTTCAGCTGCTAATGACAGCCTCGACTTTATTCAACCAAACGCAAACGTATGCTTTCTGTCAGAGTGGGAAGATTTTTCCCCTCAAAAAGACATAAAAGTGAAGCTGCAGAGTTAAGAAAAACAGTTGACTCTCAATAAGTCACCAGTGGCTGGCTGTTAACTAAAGCACCGTCCACACAAACACAGAGACCACCCCGTCCTCTTCAAAAACAATATGACCACGCAGCCTTTGTTTTATAAAATATCTCCGTCCACATGAGAACACAAAGTGATTCCAGATGCTCTGACAAATCGCTGTTTCTGCAGGTACTTAAACTGGAGACACTAGCATCGGGTCATGTTGGACGCAGCCGATGAAGACGCTAGAGCAGGGCTGTCCAACTCAGAGGCCACATTTAGCCCAACTGAAGCTCAAGTGGGCCAGACCAGTAAAATTACATAACAACCTACAAATAATGACAACTCCAAGTTTTTCTCTTTGTTTGAGTACAAAACCCCCCATTAAATTACAGAAATATTTACATTTTACAAAAAAAGATGTGAATAACCTGAAAAACTGACATTTCATGAGAAAAATGAGCGCAATTTTAACAATATTATGCCTCAACTTGTTATTTATACATGTACAGTACACACAATGTTACACGAACATTTTTTAACAGGCAGAATATTGTTAAAATTGCATATTTTAGTTGTTCATAATTGTTTTTATTTATGTATTTATTTGCATTTTATTGTGAAAGGTTAGTTTGTAAATGTAAATATTTTCATAGTGTAATGTTATTTTTTTCACTTAATTTTTCCCCAAGAAAATCTGTATTTGTCATGATTTAAAAGGTTATTATGATCTATTTTTTTACTTGAACTAAAATGATTTTTCCAACCTTGACTGTTAATATCTTCAGTGTAACTTTGGAACTTTTATCCCACGGGCCGGATTGGAACCTTCGGCGGGCCGGATTTGGCCCCCGGGCCGCATGTTTGACACCTGTGCGCTACAGTCTGACATGAAGCGGAGCATTAATAATAACTAACTTGAGACATTATATAGATTTTTTTTCAGCAACATCGGTACATGTCCGTGTCCCAGATGTGTTCATGCTGACTGCAGTCTACTGCAAGTAATAGACTACCCTCAAAGAAAACCCAACTACCCACGGTGTAGGCATTGATACGGGTGCATGATATTAACCACAATGTAACAGTAGGTTTGTGTGAACTGGTGGGTAAAGTATTAAAAAAAAATTGTTTGAGTAGCCTAAAAGTGTGTTTATGTGAGGCTGAGTGGCCCAAACAAAGAAATAATTTTTGTTTTGCAAACTATCCGTATGAGTGGGTGACAGCAGGCAACACAATGACCTCCTGCTCAACTACTCTGTAAATTATTAGAGGTATAAGTGTATGTGATGCTAAAGTGATTCACAAATACCACCAAATATAAACTGACTAAGCTTGGAGCAACAACAAGGTTGGTATTATATATCAAAAGACCACTATGCACTCCCGGACGAGCCCCCACTTATGCTACAACCCCAGCACGCAGTGGGAAAGAGGATGGCAATAGCTGCGGCATGATTTGGTCGCAGGACCGGGACACAAGTACAGTCAGCAGTCAGGATAGAGACCTGAAATTTGCAAATCACAATCGAAGGTCAGACACAGCGGAGATGCCACCGCACAGAACCACAACGACATCCGCATCTAACGCTACCATCGTCCTGAAGTTTGAGACCAATAAATCAGACACAATTACTGTCTTACAAAAAATGTGTCACTGGTGTAATGGTCTTTTTGTGCCCATTTTATGCCACTATTAAACCATAGTAAATTTTTCATAATTTAAGATGAAAGGACAGGAGTAATTTATTGGTATTGAACACTAATATACAGGGCTGTGCAATATATTAAATTAATTCAGTTGATTAATTAATTTGCCTGATTCATTGTAAGAAATTAAACACTGGAGATTAGTGCTTCCTCTTGTTGCCTTGTTGAAATGATTCTCAAAAATTAAGCTTTTTCATTGCTGTTTAGTGATATTACAAATGATGTATAATTTTGGCAAATAACACATTCATGTTTTGGCTTGAGTTCATGTTGACAAGAAAAAATATTAAAGTCATGAATTACCCAGAAGAGAGAAAAGTACTATTGGCCATCGTGGCCCAGTTCTAATATACAAATAAAAAATTACATTTCTGTTTGCATTTTAAGCTTTATAAACAAAATCTGTGCACTTTGAGATTTGGTGTCAAATGTAAAGCACATTACAAATAAAGTTTATAATTATTATTATTAGAGCCTATCACTGATATATACAAAGACATTACTGATAGTGACAGGTAACAGCAGTCAAATGAACAGAAAACAACCCATATTCCTTTTCATTCACAACAACAGCTCAATTGAATTATACAACATAATATAAAAACAATTATTCAAATGCTAAGGTCATTACTGAAATGCGCAAAGAAATTACACAGCATAGAACATAGCTGGGTTATAAAGCTAAACCTGTCATGTGTCACTGGATGGTCACTGAAAAGTAGCCAGTTGACTTCAGACAAGCGTAGTGTCCTGACATAAACAGTTAGTAGCACTCATTCTCAGATGTTTTTAAACCACGGCAGAAATATCTGTGTCATTACAAGGGCAGTTTAACTTCAGATTGTGGAAATGGAAATATAATGTTTGTTTCATTCATGTGCTTTTGATCATACAGACTAACGAAGACAGCTGTGGTCATCTCAAACACATACTGAAAACATGCGCTGCAGTTTCTTAAAGCTGCAGGAACTGAAAACATAACATGAAAAATATCCTCTTTCCGCAGCTTAAATCAAAAGACTAAATATAAAAGAGAAGCAGTGGTCATGTCTGACTGAATGTGAACAGTGATCGGTAATTACCGTTGTCAATCACAGCTCTGTTTCTGACGCTGTGACAGATCGTCTACATCATTTTCGCCTTGTTGTGTCTGTTACAACGCATTGGTCTTGTTACGTCTTACATAATTTTTGTCTCGGTGCATCTTTAACACTGTTCTCATCCTGTTGAATTGCTTACGTTGTTGTTCACCTTTACAACTACAAATAACTGTTTTCTCCAGCTGTCAATCAGCCTTTGAGCTGAAAAGAAATACTGACAGTATGAAACTGATGAGTGCATTTATGGCTTTACTGTCCAGCTGTGCTTTAAATAACAGAACAACAATGCCTTTTGAGAGGTCCCAACGACCATGAACTTGGCCACCAAAGTCTAATAAGTTCATCCTTGAGTCCACGTGAACATTCTGAAGACTTTGTAGAATTCTCTTAAGGTAAAGGTGTCAAACATACGGCCTGTGGGCCAAAGCCGGCCCGCCAAAATGTCCAATGCAGCCCGTGGGATCAAGTTGCGAAGTGCAAAAAATACACTGAAGATGTTAACAGTCACAGGTGTCAAAACCATTTTAGTTCAGCTGGCACAGACAGATCAATATGATCACAAGTGGGTCGGACCAGTAAAATACCACAATGACCTGTAAATAATGACAACTCCAAATGTTCTCTTTTTTTTTTTTTTTTAGAATAAAAAATTTAAAATTATGTGAAAATGTTTACAAACTTCACAAATATTTAAAAATTATCCTTTCACAAAAAAATTTGAATAACCTGAACAAATATGAACAACCTGAAATGAGAGCATTTTAACCATAGTATTCCTGTTGCAGTGCACATGTATAACTGAGAAGCTGGGGCATAATATTGCTAAAATTGTTATTTTTCATCATCATTTTTATTAACAAAAGCCAAAGAGGAAATACAATTCATTTCATATGTTTAGAGGTCCTGTGCCAATAAATAACAGGCACTAACATGGTCTGACGTGATGCAAATGAACAAACAAAGGAACGACTGCTACTGAACAAAACGGAACTAATGTATGTACCGTACATCATAACCTGTTACTTTGGGATGTGAACTTAGCCTTATCATCAAGGACGTTCTCTGAGAATACATGAGACTATCCTGAACAAATATGAACAACCTGAAATGTCTTATATGAAATCAGTGCATTTTAACCATCTTATTCCTGTTGTAATATACACAAATACATGAGAACCTGGGACATAATATTACTAAAACTATTATGTTTCATAAGAAATTTCTGTTTCTTCATGGTTGTTCACTTTTTTTTTCTTTTTTTTTTACAGTGTAGCTTGTAGATGTAAACATTTTTCTCATCTAATTTCACTTTTACTCTGAAACATACAGAGAAGTTTGGAGTTTATAATCTGTTGTAATTTTGCTGGCTCAGCCCACTGGAGACCACGGTGGTTGGTATGTGGCCCCTGAACTAAACTGAGTCTGACACACCTGCCTTCAGGCATTTCTGACATATGATGCTCAAAAGAAGGCACAAACATGACAGTCACAGTCACCTTTGACCACACAATCATCTTATGTCCAAGTAAAATGGAGGCTTTCCACATTTTGTGACGGTGCCTGAGAGCATCCCTGGTCTTCTGTGAACGGGCTCGGACCAACAGACCAACACCGTATCGACAAACACTGTCGCACATCCAGTAACCTTATCACTGTAACATGTTTGTGAGTGAAGCAGAATGGAATTGTGTTAGTAGCAGATCCAATGCTAAAGTGTGTGTTTACTGACATTTTAACATCTTGGCAGGGGCGCCTCTCTAGAGACATCAGCCCTGCCAGTAAAAAAAAAAAAAAAAAAAACTGGGAAAAAACTGAAAACTTGGCTTTACTGCTACTATTGCTTTGGGGAAACCTTGTGAATTGTTGTTTTCTCTTATGTCCCAGGTCTTAATGTTTTATTCTGGTCAGAACCTGGCTTTCAGCTCAGTGGACCATAACAGTGTTTGTGTTGTACTGGCCAAAATGTGATAAAAAGTGCACTGAATACATTTGTGAATGACTTTGGTGTTGCCACTCGTAATTACTTTTAGGTCGTTTAAATGCAGCATGAATTATCTCTTCATGTGAAAAGCGACCTATTGAGTGCTGACGTATTTGGTGACTCGGAGGTCTTCTGAGAGGATGCGGCTGCTATTACCTCCGCCACCTGACAGAGGCCGCACAAACCGGTCATGACACATCTCTTCTCTCCCCCTTTTGTGGTAACTATGAGAGCCGTGCTTTGACCTCGAGGAGCATCTCACCATTTCATCTCAGCGCAGCGTGTCAGTCCTCATCACTGCATACATTTGAGAACCACAGGACTGTCATAAATGAGTAATGCGGCTGTCACTTTAGCTCAGTTTCTGGCCATAACATAAAATACTTAAAGTCTAACAAAAGCACGGTGTCATGGCTGCCCTCGGAGGGCACAGACAGACAAACAGATCAAATGGCTTCTGGCCACTGGTGTATTTATAATCTGTCAGGCAGGGATGTACGATATGCACATGACCATACCCTGATACAAGTCATTTTATGTCCAGATAATGACACATATTATGATGTAGCACGTTTTCTGCTATTTCCATAAATTCAATCAACTGTTATATGATAACACTGCAAAATGTTGAATCCGTGATTTGATGCAGATACCAATGTCTGTTTATTTTGTTATTATTATTTATTCTTCATTCCTTGCCAAGGACACACTGATAAAAAATATAATGAAAGAAAGAAATGAGATGATGTTCTAAAGTCCTCAAGCCTTCATCACACCTTTGAGTGAGCGTCCACTCAGTCCTACAAACTGATGGGTCGTAAAAAACAGATCAGATCAGCGGCAGGTAACTGCCACTTGGAAAATCACATCTTACTTCCTGATATCTGAGTCGACAAAGCCAATGTTAGGCTGATATGTCAGTGCATCCCTAGTAAATACATTCCAATTATTTACTTATACATAATATACTTACTCCCATTTGACTAACGTTGTCTTTATTTAGAACCTTCGTGCTAATTGACACCTCGGTTTGTCCAGTTTTAGACTGTTCAGTAAGAGTTGTGCAGTTTCTTTTCTAGTTAAAATGTACCTCACTTCTAGCAGAACCAAATCATTTGTGAAGAGTAGGAGGTTTTTCCTGCTCCAAACTCTACGGATCATTTTGCATAAAGGATCAGATGCATGTTAAAAGGCCGCCTTCAACAAGACGTTGTCTTTGAGCGGATACAAAAGCTGTATATCTCAGATGTCGACCAATATCCCAGACTGGGTTTTTTGATTTGTAGCATTTGAATGGTTTCTGTCTAATGTACTATTGTGTTATGTTACTGTATGATATCTTGTGGAAAAAGAAAGAAAAAACCAAAAACACATTATTCCAAACATGGTAAATCATTATCAAAACCCCACAATGACCTACCTGATCATGTTCACTCACATTGCCTTCATGTAACTTTAATATCTTCATCTGTGACGTAAAGAATGAAGCGGTGCACAAATGATGAAAAATACTGCCTTGAAGAAGAAGAAAGTGATTTCTGACACAGTGAGACAAGGGCCAACACCTCAGAGAACACCTTCAGTATATATCTGGGATTTAGTGGAAACATTAGTACTGATGTGATCTTTGATTCTCAATGCTGGAACACAAACTTTTATGAATGGACTGAACATCCTTCCTGCTGCAGAGCACCAAGATTTGAAGAAATAGAGAGATATAGAGAGACAGTGAGTAGAAGCTGAGTTTGTGTGCAGTTAACACTAACTTTCTCAGCAGGCGATAACTGCACCAGCCAAACTACATCTACCAGTCTGTGTTGGTCTTCTGAGAGTGAGAGGGTTTTTGCACCGAGGCTTACTTACATAAAAGGAGCCAATTTTGTACTGTAATATTTGCCAGTTTATAATGACACTATCTGTTTGGCAGTGTATCTTGCAAAGAACTACACCTATGGCGAGTGCTTTGGGAATTACACAGTGTATATTTTTATATTTTTCCTCATTTGCACTAGTTTTGTTCCCACACATTCCTTGAGTCGATCACGTCTTATGAGTGAATTATGAAAAAACAGCTATTTTTGTATCATTACACAACACATATTGTATATCTAATCATATTGTGCAGTTCTACAGAGATGTTTAATTACACAAAACCAACAAATCCCCACTGTGATGTTTTATATCATCAGAAAAACTCAAAGTAAATGGGACACAAATTCGGGCACCATTTTTCTTAAATTAGATAACACTAAACAAAAGGAATTTTTCTCATCTGTTGTGAATTGTCGGTGAGTTACAACCAAACTATAACGTTTTCCCTGGCTTTCTTAGGCTGTGGTGTATTATTATTGATGTACACATTTCCCCATCTGTTTGCCAAACAAAATGACATTGATAAACAAAATCTGCAGCCACTAGAAACTCACTGAATCACTGTAGCAAGTCAGTTTCATTTTCTCTGACAGTTTATGTTTTTCACTCCATCATTTTCGAGCTCTTCCTCTGTAACAGCTGCATTTTTTGGCTCTCTGACAGATTTCCTCCCCGTTTATTTCTGATGATCACATTTTCTCGCCCATATCCTCACGTCATCATGACTTTATTTCTAAGTGGCAAAAAAATCATATTATGCAGGTTAAAGTGGACAGAGGACACACTTTCAGAAACGACTCTTAAGAACCACTGGACTTGGATACAATGGCGAGCTTTGCAAGTTTAATGATGTAATATAATGCTCTCTGTATAATGCGTTTTAGTCAAGTACCAGGGGCGACAGCCCACGGCTCAAAAGTAAAGCCAATGCAGAAGGGTCTTAAAGTGTAATACCACTGCAGTGTTTCCGCTTGTCGCCACAAAAAGATCAATAATAGGCCAACACATTAGGTTATGCATATGAAAGCCTTGAATTTAAAATTTTTAGGTTTTACAACACGGAACAGTGGTCACAGTGGCAGCGTTTTCCATCTGTAGCCTGTTACTACTGGGATAAGTGCCCGTTGGCACATGGGCAACGGTAAGTCTACTTGGAGAAACGGCCCGAAAAGCATTCAGGTTAAGGTTAAGGTTAAGGTTAAGGAGTGCATTATTATCCCACGAAGGGCAATTCTTTTTACAGCCAGCAGTAAGTCAAACATAAAAACACAACAACAATCCACACACACATGAATAAGAAAATGAAATAAATGCATCGAGGGACAGATTGTCATGTAATACTATTTAAAAGGCCAATGGAAACAGGTACGAATGAGTTCTTCAGTCTGTTTGTCCTGCACCTGGGCAGACTGTATGCAGAGAGCCAACAGAAACCGACGGACAAGCGCACGCCCAAAGAGCCAACAGAAACCGACCGACAAGCGCACGCCCAAAGAGCCAACAGAAACCCAACAGAAACTGACCAACCAGCGCGCACCCAAAGAGCCAACAGAAACC
>JAPQRQ010000015.1:8081601-8092389 GCA_037367365.1 Apogon talboti | reverse complement strand
TCTCTCTCTCTCTCTCTCTCTCTCTCTCTCTCTCTCTCTCTCTCTCTCTCTCTCTCTCTCTCTCTCTATCTATCTATCTCTCTTGCTTTTGGTCCCTCAGTTTCCTGAGGTTTCTGTCCAAAGGATCAGTAAAGTTCTATCTAATCTAATCTGTCTATCCATCTGATGGGTTCATTGGTCAAATCTCAGTCTCCATTAGGTGTGAATGTGACAGTCCTGTGATGACGGTGGACTTGTTGGTAGCTGGCATCCCCACCACCGTCATGACGACTAAGCAGATCTGAAAATGGATGGATGGATCTACCTGTAAATGTCCAAGGGTAGAAGTTGACATCCTGGACCCTGTTGAACATTCTTGTTGAATTTCTTTTTCGTTTAATGACAGTTGCATTTTAAAGGCGTGGAAGATAAAAAAGGAGGCTGCTCTGGCAATTATTTGTTTAAAATCTGTTTTCTGAAGAAGACGAGAAAAACAAAGCTCTGCTAGTTATAGTAATGGGTTCATTTATCTCATAGGGTGTAATTTTTGAGATAACATGACAATTCATCAAAAGAAAACCATTTTTGTTGTCTCTACAATGCAAGGTAATTATGACGAATTTGGAGATGTCTGTCTGCTTCATTCATCACATCAGATTTCAGGTTTCACAAAGACATCTGTTCAGAATGCCATCTCTGACAGAATGCACAATGCAGATTCTGTGCTATTTCTGTCCCCATGGTAGACCTCCGCCGAAGTCCAGTCCGATATCTTGATGGACGCTCCTTAGTCTGACATTTTCAGCTTGAATCAGTTGCTGCGGTTGTCAGGGTGCTTTTTGTGCAGACTGGCACTGGGACTCCTGATCTCAGATGGAACCGATAAGCCAGGAAACATCCCTTTATTGTTTCATGACAACTGCTGGTTTATCCTTTAGTCTTAAAACAACAAAGCACATTATTCTGAGAAAATGACAAAATTAACTCTTCATTGCATTTACATGAGTACTGTTATTTTGAGACAAATGCAATAACGTGGGATCTCAAGATTATTAAAAATGTTATCACTTCAGTATAAATAAATGTGTCTTGCATGAATTTATGCAAAATGCCTCACACTTGTTAATGACTGTCAGCAATCCCAACCAAAATAAGATGCAGTCAATTTAATTCATTCACACAGAGGTCATAATATATATATAAAATTATTTATTTTTTGGAGTAATTTGAATTGGAAATGAATCAGAAACCCTTCAGTCCTTTTGTAGTAGTAGCAGATGTAACAGGGTTGTGCTGATAAGACTGGGGTCAAGGCTGATGTAAGATTAGTGTGTCTAGCTTTAAAAAAAAGTGTTCTTTTACAGCGGTGACGCTCTAAAGCACAAATCAACAGTACAGCTCTTTGGGAAACCTGGGAATAAAACCCTGGAGGGAGGTTACAAGCTCACATTGGAAAGGTCAACACTGTCAGGTGTGCCAATCACAGTAAGACGAAAAGAAAATATGAAAATACAGGCAGAGGGCGGGGCTTCTGCAGGTACATACACCGCTGTACACTCTTTGGTAAGAGGTAATGAAAGACAAGGACTATTATAGAATGAGTCTGAAATTAAATATGACATATAACGCCTTTAAGTGCGACACAGCCACCTGATACCATCTGATACCACCTGACTCTCCCACACACTGACTCTGAAGTTGCCAGCCGGGGGCGGGGCCTCAGATCCCTGCCCTTAACCAAAGCCCACGTGTTTAAAGACTGCCCCCCCTCATTTACCTAATGAACCAAAAATGCATACAGAAATGTAAATAGGACACACAGAAATGTAAAATAGAGACGCAGGAATCAATAGGCTTGGAGAAATAAATAGAGGAAGAACATGCTAGAGGGGGAATACTGGGGAGGAAAATATAACTATGAATAAAAGGAAAAAATGGCAGTTAATAAAATGTTAGATGAAAATAAAATATAGAAGTAAGTAATTTTGGGGCCATACAGAGATAAGGAAAATGTAAATAGAAAACAAAAAAATATGCAGGGATAAAAATCAAACAAGGAAAAAATATAAATAAGGACAAAATAAATAAATAAATAAATGGTACAGAAAATGAAAGTTAATAACTAGGGTTTTTAACACAAAATTAAACTAAAACAGTTAGAAATGACAACACAAATAACCATTTTTGTCACAATTTACAGATAAATTCATAGAAAATGCCTTTAAATGTTTTTTTCTGTATCATGTATTATCACATGAATTAGTTTATTGTTTATATTTCTGTATATATTATTGAATATGGAAGGGTCGGTCCTCCATCACCCAACCAACAGCAAATAGGAAATGTGCATTTAGAAGACAGAACGTAAGAGGCTTTGGCTACACTAAAATAACTGCTTTGTTGTGAGAGCACGGCTTCAGTTCTTAGAGGCAGCCAAACAACTAACACAATAACTTCCATCATAACAGGTCAACGTTGATGGTTGTTGGCAATGTTCTTAAGACTGAATGTAGTTTAATTGATGTAAAATGTGTTTGCCCAAGCACTTAACGTTGGAAGGCTGATTTTTGATTTTGCCCACTTGCTGGAGTAGCCCGACACTTTGCCAGCTGCGTCAGCTGGCAGCGCTTCCTTCACCTCATGCGTTTTGTTGAAGCCAGAGAAAATGAAAGCTCATCCCTGCCTCGAACGGTGTTGGGATGCGATGTTGCCAACGGCGGCCATGATCGGTTTGAAGACCAAGTGTGCTTATGCTTACCTCCTCTAGTCAGTATTTTCCATTTCCACAGCTTGATAACTACAAAGAGGAGGAAATCAGATGAAACGTTTATCAAGTTTATTAATAGAGAAAATATGTGTTTGGGGTTATCACTATCTATTGTGTTGAAATTCAACTTCCTTTGTGTCTTCAGAGGCAGTGGCATTACATTGTTAAAATGTAAAGAATAAAGTGAGAGATTTTGTCACCTATTAATAAGTGGGTGTGATTGTCAGCTGTGGAAAAGCTGCAGGAATCCACGAACACAACTCTAATGTGAGGAAATACTGGCTGCGATTGTCTAATTGTGTTTAGTAGATTACACCAACAAGACTGTCACATGATTTAGTTCGACAGTTCTTGATGAAGTTTACAGTTTGACCAAACCTGTAGCTAGCCACACCCACATGACTCTGACCATTCACTCCTCTGAAACTCCGCCTCCTCAGACACCAATGGATGATGTCACGGTTCCTCCATTTAATAATTATATACGGTCTGTGGTTGGGGGTTATAATGTGTTCCTATAAGGCAGTCATACACCAGGGGAGCGGACTGAACCGGGTTACCTGGACACCAACAGGTGAGAGCCCCTCTGATTTTACACCCACAGTTAAACTGGTGAGTCTGAACCCAGCTTTTATTTCATACGACATATAGTTGAGATAGATTATTTAGATAAGCTTTATTTCAGACTCATGGTCCATATTAAAAGACAGACAAATAAATACAAACACAATATAAAAAAACCTCAATACTTCCAAGAGGCAATCATACCAGTGATAGAATGATTAAATGTCTGTTTTCAAGTATAAATTCTACCGGGTATCTGCAGGTTTAACAGAGACAGAAATAGGATTTTTTGAAGACATTTTTCAGGGCATCTTTGCTCAAATTGCAGACCTCACATGCACAGGCCTCATCGTTGTTGCCTTGAACTAGTCTTAACCATGAATCAATCCAGTGACCATTACACTTCCATTTTTCTGTGACTACTGGTTTTCCTACTGACGTTCACGCTGGTTGGAGGCTCCACTCATTCCCATCTCCATTAGGATAAAATGACCAACACCACATTATTCAATGTTTTTTTTTAAACAAAGATTTCCAAAGCACATATATCAATATCATGTATTGTGTCTGTGGAACTTTTAAGACCTTTTAGTGTCAGATTTAAGGATTAATTATCAATTTTAAGGATAACCCTCAAGGACCTAAACATCCAATGGCCACCCTAAGAATCTATGGCTCTAAAATGTTTAGAACTTTTAACTATAATAACTTTAGATCCACTAACCCTAGTGACACAGCTAAATAATTCAGGGTAAATGCAGTTTGTCATCTTTTCATGGTCATCAGATACGACCCATTTGAATGCTGAAAGCCTTTGTAGTGACCATGGCAACATCATCATCTTCTGCAACATTGAGCCCATTTACATGACCATGAAAATCCCATAACCAGGAGTAACCAGATAATTGTAGTAATCGGATCTGATGTATGTACATAAACTACAGAAATACAGAATCGGAAATGTTTCAGTCCATTATTGGATTTCTTTTAAAGTACGTACATATGTAGTGACAGTAGACTCAAACTATCACTTGTGTTTTCTAAGGTTTTTTTTATATATATACATACGCAGATGTAAAAGAATGAAAAAAATTACACTAGCAGGTATACATGCGTGAAGACATCAGAGATTTTTGGACAAATCTAGGTGTATTATCCTAATTTCTCTAAATAATTTCCTAAATAATCAGATTACTGCTGTTATAAGGCACATGACATTATGCCGTTTACATAATCTCTTGAATAATCTGATAACTACAGAAATCGGATAATGGTCAGATTTGTAGTGTGCATGTAAACAGGCCCATTGATTCACTAGTAAAACCTATGGAGTCTGACAAATGACACTGGTTGTAGATGCTTGTTTTATGTGTTTTATGTTGAGAAAGTCACATTTTTCTCTTTTTTTCCTGATTTTATATAATAACCTTTGAATTTCCTCTGAGCTTTTATGAACACCTACATGCTCAGTAAATGAAATATAGAAACATTACCCTGAATCAAGGAAAAAATGGAAAATGCAGAGGGTAATATTACAATAAATGGTGATAAATGACTCATAGTCCTAGGTCTGTAAGGGGCTAATTTAAGACAATGAAATTCAAGACTTTTCAAGTATCTGCAGATACCCTGATTCTAAGAACTTGAATTCTCCTTTGTAGGCAATAACGCAGCCTAAAGAAAGCAATCACACCCAGGCAGGCGAAAAGAGAAAAGAAAAAAAAAAGTGACTCATAAGGGAAGAGGAATCTTACGAGTCCCTCTAACCCAAGAGATAGAGCTGGTTTCCTCCAGACAGCACACTAAAGAATCACAAGAATGTTTCAATCCTCTTTGATGTCTCCAGCGATGAGATATAAACCCTGATGGCAATAACAAACCTCTTTGAACAATAAAAAATCGAATCTCACCGTAACAACACCAAAGGCACAGAGAGGCACTGCTTTTGTAAACAAGTTGTTCCCTCAAGTGAGGGGGGACTACATCTGCAGGGTGTAACTGCTGAACTGGATAAGAAAAAAATAATTATAATAACAACTCTATAAGAACACATAAGACTTCATACTGTTATTATCAGAAAATAGGATTTGCTCATGTACTAATTTAATTTGTCTGACTTAATTAGTAGCCTGTTAGTATCCAATCCACAAAACATCATCTCAGTCTGGGAGCTAACACTTGTATTTTCACTTTAAGTCCAGATATTGACTGAGCGCAGACCTCTGAATTGCCTCTCACATTTCTGATTTGTTCAGCGTTTTAGTGAAGAGATTGTGAAGATGATTTGTACCGCATGTGAAATGATTAATTGAAAATCAGAATCCTTTTCAGATTCTTTCTAGCATGTCATTAACGGATTAAAATAACTGGGCGACCTTTTAATTCGGCGCCGCGGCTACAGCACAAGTGTTATTATCTACTGTGTAGCGCTATCGATCCAATCTGTTCAAGTGTCCCGGTAAAATATGACAGTGCGACAGAAGAGGGCACGCACAAAACAGCAGGAAAATATGTCGGAGGCGGCGAAATGTAATTGGGACTATTTCGGATGTTAGCGAATAGTAGATCTTATATCTGTAAGGACTGTAAAGAATGACTGTGAGTGCATTTGATGGGAAAGTTTTCCCAAAATTTTGCAAAAACTTAGCACTGAGAAATAATATTAAGACAACCTGTGATTTTATCTTAATGTTTTCAAAGTATTGTTTCTCATTTGTTTTTCAGGTTTCTTAATCCATATGATGGTTTTGTTGTCATTAATCTACACATTGTCACATACTGAGCATCATTTTTCACTACAACATATGCTTATCGTATCATTTTTCAGCCTGCAGAGTAGTCAAAAGTATGTCTAGATAATACCATGGTTAGGTTTGACTGGATAGAAATAAAAACAACTCAGACCGGCAACTGTTTTTGTCACAGCATCCAAATTATTGTTATTTTTTTTCATCTTCATGAAGTTATTCATCACCATTTATTAAAATACTCTCTACATTTTGTATTTTTCAGTGAAAACCATGTATTAATTTAATTTACTGATCTTGTAGATGTTCATAAAAGCTCAGAGTAAATTCAGAGGTTATTATATAAAATCAGGAAACAAGAGAAAAAAGTGAAATATTGCAACAACATATACCATTAACTGAACATTAACCCAGTGTGTCCATCCACTGTCATTGATCCAACTCCATGAGTTTTACTGGTGAATCAATGTTGTGGTAGATGACGGTGTCACCACGGTAACTACGGAGCCTCTGAACGTGGGTCATATAATGTATAATTGTATTCTACCATAATTACCTAAATGCATTGCTAAGATTAGTGGTTCACAAAAGTTATCAGACATTTTAGATCATCATGGTTGGTGGTGGATGTTTGGATGTTAATAGGTTAAGGTTAAAAATGGTCTAAAATAAGAGAGAGAGAGAGAGAGAGAGAGCGCAAATATTCATATGGTGTGATGGGACATAAACCCACTGAAATGGACTCCAATCCCCTGTGTGTAATGACCTAAGTGTGAAAACACATTCCATTTATTCGAATACAGCTTTGTACAGCAATTACTTCACGTGTCTTTTGCCAAATTTTTGCTTCACATAGACGTCTAATAATTCTAATTGAACTAAAGAGAGGAAATGCTCATAAAAACAACCTATTTACAGTTATTTACAGCAATGTTTTAGCTACATTTCAGCTATGCCACTCATCAACACGTTTTATGTGCACAATTAGTCAGAGGGAGACATAAATTGCCTTGTATTCCCAGAACGGGAGGAATTACTAAATAGCGCTACAAATAAATGGGAAAAAGTGCAATAAAATCAAACTATATACGCAAACAAACGCAGTTACACTGTTCTATGCAAACACACACTTTCCCAAGTGTGTTACATTTATTGGAAATATATTGCAAGAACAAACAGAGATAGATTTTATTATATGTTACTGTGATCTAATAGAGGGGTTGCTGCACAGCTCAGCAGTCCCAGCATTCATTGAGAATGATGAGTGCCAAGGGTGCAGCTCTTTCCAGCTCAGCACCAGCTGTAACTGTGTCAGCTACTTGCTATGTCAACAGGCCTGCCTTCCACCATCAATATTTATCAGCGTCTGTACATCGAGAGGACGACTGCACCCTCATACTACACTCAGCCAGTACGTCCACATATGAGGATGGAGTGCTCTGCAGCTGATACTGCATGTCGTTTGGACAAAATGACTGCGCTATGCCAATGTGGGAAAAAAAAAAAATGGCGGAGGAGTAGGATGTTGGAGTGGTTTGAGGGCGACGTCATCACCGAAAAGCCCCCGACGTCTTGGAGGAAACGCAGACAGATCCACATTGATGAAAGGGTACGAACGGAGAGGACGAGGACAGAAATGAGGCATAATACATGATGATTAAAAGGCGGACATTAGATGGACGTCAGGGGCTTTGATGCTCCTCGTCGTGGCCTTTTCTCCCTATAGCTGTATTTAAAGTGTTTATCTGAGAATTCAGCTTGAAAATCATTTGCATACAATTTTCATGTGATGTTTGGTCCCATGATGGAGAGCATAGACAGGGGCAGCAGACCCAAGCACATGGTTAGACGGGTGAAATGTGCCTCTTCCAAGTGAGGAAGGCAAGTGAGTGGACATTCTATTTTTTCCTGATATGAGGTACACTGAAGAATTTTTGACAGCAAGTGTAATTTTCCAGGTAGAGAGGTCATCTCAGGCTCAGATTGAAACTTATGAAACTGGAAACTTGAGAAGTTTTTGATATATATAAGTGATATGGAGGTGGAGTGGAGATAATCCTGTTTGGTGAGAGGTTTTTTTTTCAAGTGGACGGTACTTTTATCTTTACTGCGACTGCTGTGGCTTAAATGACTTTTTTATGCAGTAGCAGTACCTTAACATTTGTATTTATGTCGTTTTGCTATTTGGATGACCAAACAGCCTGATCAGTGCATGTAATAGGCTAACATACACAGCCCAATTTATTGTAATTAACCCAATTTATTGTAATTAACCCATAAAGACCCAAATATCCACCAACAACCTAAACCGTCTACTGATGTAACTGTTTAATACCTGTTGATCCACTAATCCTATCAATACATGTCAATAACTGATGTAAAATACATCTTTTCATGGTCATCAGATTTTTTGATTTTGATTTAGTGATTTATTCCAAACATGCAATGAAAGTTAACATATATGTGAACAAGTAAAACAGAAATAATAGTACAAATGAACAATCAAGACAATCAAAACCTAAAAGATATGACCCATTTGGACGTTCAGAGGCTCCGTAGTTACCATGGAAACACCATCATCTTCTACAACATTGATTCACCAGTAAAACCCATGGAGTTGGATCAGTGACAGTGGATGGACACACTGGGTTTATGTTCAGGTCATGAGATTTTGCAGAAAAAATTGTCTTTTTCTGCAGTTTTCTCTGTTTTGGATATAATAACCTTCAACTTTAATCTGAGCTTTAATGAACATCTCATCATAAAATACCTGATTTTAACTTAAAAATACAAAATACAGAGCATAATATTAGAGTAAGTGGCAATAAATCACTTAAGAAAGGTTAAACATACAGAAAAATTCATTTGGGAACGACCACAACGGCAGCACTGGGTCTTTATGGGTTAAAAGAAGGAAAATATCTGATTTTTGTGTTACTACTTTGTTTTGCTAATATTTTATAAAGTTGGTTATATTTTCTTAAAGATGCTTGTTTAACTGTTATGGATTCCTTTTCTTCCTGCAGTGCATGACGTAATAATGTTTAAAAAAAAAAAAAAAAGGCAGAGGAAAACATCCTGAGGGCTGGACCTGCCAGACTGGAGTTCCCCGGGCCAGGTTACCGGCTGACGGTGGGATGGACAGATGGATGAAGGGACCGGTGGACGGACGGACGGACGGACGGACGGACGCCTTAACACTGACATCCATGTTATATGTACTTTTAACAGAAAAAAAAAGAAGCTGATTTTAAGTCAAAAGGAAAAGGAGGAGCGTTCCATACATCTCATCAGTCCTTTACTTTAGAACAACTCCACTTTCTGTCTCCCCTGACCTGGATTTGTGAACACTGTCAGGCTAAATTCAAGCTGCTCTGTTCATGTGCAAAGTGTCCTGGAAGAAACTGGCACTGCTGCACCAACGAGCAGATGTCAGGGAGAATAAATTGGCTGGAGGTAGTTTGGCAGGCACCTGTTCAGTCCAGCCTGTTGGAAACATCAGACAAGACTGTGCAAAGCCACATTCACAAGCCAGTGACAAACTTTCAGAAATAAGATGGAGTAATTTAGCGATCGGGCTATACATTTGTGACAAAAAAACTTTTCCACTGAAACATACAATACCTCTGAATCATACCAGTTTGTATTTTTCTCAGTGAACTTTTTGATAAATGGATAGTTTCAGGTCCAGGTCCAGGTTCAGGTCCAGGTCCAGGTCCAGGTCCAGGTTCAGGTCCAGGTCCAGGTCCAGGTCCAGGTCCAGGTCCAGGTTCAGGTTCAGGTACAGGTCCAGGTCCAGGGTCAGGGTCAAGTTCAGGTCCAGGTCCAGGTCCAGGTTCAGGTTCAGGTACAGGTCCAGGTCCAGGTTCAGAGTCAGGTTCAGGTCCAGGTCCAGGTCCAGGTCCAGGTTCAGGTTCAGGTACAGGTACAGGTCCAGGTTCAGGTCCAGGTCCAGGTCCAGGTCCAGGTCCAGGTTCAGGTACAGGTCCAGGTTCAGGGTCAGGGTCAGGTTCAGGTCCAGGTCCAGGTCCAGGTCCAGGTTCAGGTTCAGGTACAGGTCCAGGTCCAGGTTCAGGTTCAGGTTCAGATCCAGGTCCAGGTCCAGGTCCAGGTCCAGGTCCAGGTTCAGGTTCAGGTTACTGTATTTTTACCCACAGTTAGATTTGTTTTGCAGGTAGACGATGACATTCTTTTGACGTTTTTCAAAACATGTAACATAAAACCGAGACATGAGCCGACTACAGACATGAGAGAATAAAAGTACTCCACGTTCCACCAGTCAGGACATAAAAAAATAAGAGAGAGATGGGTCAATAACAGAATGACTGTGGTAAAAGATAAAAATAAAGCTCTGGACGTAGACCAAGTTTTCTGCAGCACATGTTCATGCTAATCATATCCAAAACAAGACATACACATGGGGTTTCCAGACACAACACAACACTGAGTGTGCTACAAATACTGCATAACTGCCTCACCAAACATAAGACGCAGTACTTCCTTTCTTACTTGGGGACGGTAAGGAAGTGTGATGGTACTTGGGGTAAAGCTGAGTTGGTGGTCAGGGGTAAAACTAGGGCTGCAGCTATCAATTCGTTTTGAAGTCGAGTATTTTACCGAATATTTCAATGATTAAATGATTAAATGAAGAACCGTCATCAAAGTCATTATTATAGACTACAACAAATACATAGCCTAAGTTCTGCTCAGTTCGGGGGGGGGGGGGTCTTT
>JAPQRQ010000015.1:8071377-8081501 GCA_037367365.1 Apogon talboti | reverse complement strand
CACACACACACACACACACACACACACACACACACACACACACACACACACACAGACACACACACACACACACACAGACACAGACACACACACACACACACACACACACACACACACACACCCACACACACACACACCTCCCCATCAGTGGCACATGCACCTTTCCCATTCCTGCGGGCCACCACATATATGACCATCTACAACCGGCCCTGACCAGCGCTGCTGTGTTTCTCAGTTATCAAATCGGCTAATGTTTGGCTCCTGTTGAGTGGAAGACGGGCATTTACCTTGTGCTGGATTCAGATGTGTACTTACACTCATTGCACGCTCTCCTCTGTGTTTTTAAGTCTGAAGTGATCCCAAACTTTGGAAATCTTTCGCCTTTTTTTACTATTGTATTCTATGTTTTATTTCATGTTTGTTTTAGTGTTTTTATGTTACTTTAATTTCTTTTTATTGTTTGTATGTATACAGCTGTTTTTTATGTCTTATTATTTTAAACTGTACAGCTGTTTTATGTCTTTTAATTTATTCTTGTATTTTTATTCCTTTATTTTGGTTTTTATTGACTCTGTACACCACTTTGGTCCACTGGTTGCTGTAAAGTGCTTTATAAATAAAGTTGGACTAGATTTTGCTGACAGTCTCCTCATTCTCTTCCGCAGCACCAACCTTTTGACTCTGAGTCGCATGCGTCACTGTTTACAGTCCTTGTAGAACACGATCCCCAGGGCGGAATGCTAGTGACTACTTAAATGAAATTAAGAATTAAACAAATACTTGAGGCAAAAAAAAATATTTGAGGATTTTTTGTACTTGATTTACCTAAGTACTTGTTGCAGCTCTAGTTAAAATAAAACATTTTCATGACATACTGGACGTTACACAGGGTTCCCACAGGGTCTTGATTTTCCAAATCTGCAATCAATACCTTAAATAAGTCTTTAAAAGGTATTAAATTTGATATGGTAGGTCTTAAGTT
The DNA here is from genome assembly GCA_037367365.1 of Apogon talboti. Taxonomy (NCBI): domain Eukaryota; kingdom Metazoa; phylum Chordata; class Actinopteri; order Kurtiformes; family Apogonidae; genus Apogon; species Apogon talboti. The sequence goes on along the minus strand of JAPQRQ010000015.1, from coordinate 8,080,519 downwards.
ATGTTGCTATAAACTTGTTTACCTGACTGTGTTATATGTGTCTGGGAAATGTGTAAGCATTTTTTTTTGTTTTTACAGTACATTGCAAACAGCTTTTCCCCTCACAGCTTCCACCACCACTGGTCTTACAGTTTGTCCATATTTAACAACATCTCCTGTTCGATGTTGCCTTATTATAAATCATCTTAATCATACAATAACAAGACAAGGCCAATGTCAGGAGGCGCATAAACACCGGTTGTTTCACACCAGCTCTAAAATCAACCTGTATTGTCATTTTCCTGCTGAGGTCAGGCTGTTTACTGGGTGATATAATTGATAATGACAGAAGTTGCTGCAGTAGGCTGTAGTCCACATTTAACAGAATCCAATTAGTGAATCTCCACACCTAAATAGATGCTGGGGCTGTCAGGGGAAATCCATGTTTCTTGTTAAAATGATTTAGTTTCAATTTAATTCAGGTATTTTACAGAATTAGTTTTTTTAATCTTACACCATGTGCTTTGTTGCCTCAAAAGACATTTCCTCCCATTACTGTGTTACAACTCCTTCAAAATAAGTTGAGCAAAATAAGGTTTTACGTCCGCTGTCTCGTCTTGACATGATGCTTTACAGAACCCGTCCAACACAGCTGCTCTTCCCCTTCATCTCAGCGGCGATCATTTGTGAATAATGCAACCCAGTCAGAGTTATGTCTACTCGGTTTGTGTGAAGTGGTTTGTCCAGTTTAAGACACGGCTTTGAGTGATCAATTATTTATCCTGTTGTTATGCTTTTACTGTTTGCCAGAGAACATAAAGACTGGACTGTGTTTTGGTGGAAAAAGGTCATGTGGTCTGATGAGTCTAAACTGATCCTGTTCCAGAGGCAGATGTGGTGATTACCCATCATGCCTAGTGCCTACAGTACGAGCCTGTGGGGGCGGGGTTATGATCTGGAGTCCATTCAGTTGTTCAGGTCTAGGTTCATAATGTTATGTGTCCAAAAAAATGAGGTCAGCTGAACCTGAATAAACTGAATGTCAGCGGATGTTTTCTTTGCTGATGACACATGAGAGGTTGTGAGAGGTTTGAATGTGTTACTTTTATTCTATTCTTTATTTCGTATTTGTTTTTATTGTGTTTTTTTTATTGTTTTTAATTGTACAGCTGTTTTTATGTCTTAATACTTTTTATTGTGCAGCTGTTTTATGTCTTTCATTTTATTCCTTTATTCATTTATTTATTTATTTACTCTGTACAGCACTTTGGTCCACTGTGGTTGTTGTAAAGTGCTTTACAAATAAAGTTAGATTGGATTGGACACAGTTTTATTCCAAGATGAGAATGCTAGGATTCATCAGGTTCATATTGTGAAAGAGTGGTTTAGGGAACACAAGATATCAATTTTACACATGGACTGTGAATCAGAAAACATCTGAGTTTGCAGGGAATCATATTCAGAAACATCATATTAGCGCTGCGGTTCTCCTGATTTAGCTGTTATTTGTCTTACTCCATAAGAATGTGGATAATAGTGAAAGGAGCTGAAGTGCAAAGCAGAGGAGCTGAACAGTTATCTTAACATGGCTATTAAATACAGTTAGTACAGTGAAGTGACTTTTTTTTTACCCTGTTATGGGTTAAGCTGGACCTTTTGATATATTTTGTAATATTTTGTGTTTTGTGTCAAAATATTTTGCTAACCATGTTTATTTTGTATGAGGGAATGTTCATTATTAAACACCTTTTTGCTTTTGCAGTGGTGAACATCAGGTCATCAGTGTTCATTTTGGGGTTCAGACTCTGCTGGAGTACTGTTTGTAGCTGCAACCGCAATTCATCAATTCATTTTGACATATCTTGGTGTGGACAGCCCTTTAGGTTACATTTGAGCCCAGTACTAACTATAGTTTGGGCTGTGGTTGTGTTTCAGCCACACGTTAAACACAGTTCCCTTTCACTTGAAGCCGAACACATGCATTTGGTTTTGATGCCTTGCTTTCATACTGACGTGTCAACGTGCCAAATTACTTCATGATTCATTCATACATAAAAGAGCGGATTATCAACGCCAAATACCACTGACCGGGAACACATTCCCACAGTACCAGATGAGGTCAGTCTATTCAGACTGTCAGAAAAACAATAAAAAAAATATACATAAACAGTCAAACATTTTAACAGTGACTCAAAGACCCTCCACACATCCAGCACAGAAAGTGGCCTCAGTAATAATTACATCCATTTAAGTTACAAAGCTGCCAGTCAGCATTAGAGCAGACTTGTCGGCTAATCGCGTTCAATACTGTGGTGGATCTGCCTTTTAGCTCCTGTAATTTAATTACACAACTAACACTATTTGTGCCATGAAATGAAAATTATTTCCCCTGTGGCCTGTAATGTCTGCGGCCGTTTACCTGACATCTTAACCTATATGATTTTCATGATCTTCCCTTGATTTTACACTAGTATTTTCCTGAAATGTTGGAAAACATAACGTCCCCAGCTTTAGTCTCACACTCCTAGGCCTCTTGGTACGCTGTTCTGTTGTGACATAAAGTAACCTTTAAAGACTGACTGACCTTCTCTTTCTGTAGTCTCCACTTTATTACACTTCTTGCCTCTTGCTCAGTGCTGTAATACTTACCTTGCTCTATTTTTCTCACCTCTTGTCAAGAGCCACTGTAGCTCTAAGTAAGCAGCTCCCTCTCACACCGCACCAGTTCTACCTTTTGTAAAGAATGAAACCCAACATTTGCCCCCTTTAATCCTGAACGAGCAAATTACATTCCATCGCATGATTATCTCTACCCAGGTACAAGATTTATACGAACAAATAAAAACCAAATGGCAACAGTTGTGTTGACTGCCATCCAAAAACTCACCTCTGGCTCATAAACTTTGCTCTGGTCTGTGCTGTAGGTCACACATCATCAAAGTGTGGTTTTATGCCACATTGTTATTCTCCCAGAATCCCATTTAAACTGACCATGTGTTTCAAGATCCAGTCAGATCGTGCATGCTCGTCTGCCTACGTGGAGGCTGTGCTGGAGTCTGTTTTATGGTGGGAGCCGGTCGTTTGCTCATGTCTGCCGTATCCAGGCTAATGGTTGGTAGTGTTGGACACTGGTCCGGCTGTAGAGGAGGAGGACAGGCAGTGAGAGGAAGTGAAGCTCACTCTTGTAATTCAATCTCAGCGTCTAACCCATCCAACTACACACACGAGAATCAGGTGGATTACCGCTGAGAGTGAACGATGCACCATTTAGCTCTGGACTTATAGGAGAATTAGGCCAACGTGATTGTTTTCTCCACTGGACACAGGTCGAAACGAAAAGAATGGAGTCTGATGCTGAAACGGCAGGGTTTCGTCTACACGGGTGACTTTGATTAGGGGGGTTAGGAATGTGTAAAGGAATTATGGGATGTTATTATCTTTGCTAAGTTCTCCATTTGTTTATCTGTGGTTCAGACTAAACTGTGACACTTCTGATTGTGTTCGGACCATTTTCTAAACAGACCTTTAGTGCAGTTATTGACAACACACACCGTACAGAAAACAGAGGTGTGTATTATGTAATAATGGTGCAATGTGTAATAATGTCATAATTTTTCACCTCATTATGTTATAAAGTTGCATTTTGTGATAAAATTCTCAAACAGATTTTGTCATACATTTTGCCGCATTTTGTAATAACTTATTTCACATGCAAAAGTTATTACAAAATGCAGGTGTAGCACTTATTTTTAAAAGAAAATGTAATAATTTGGTGCATTATGTAATAAACCATCGAAAAACCACTGAAATTGATGTCTTGGAAAAACCATCATACCAGCAGAACAACATTAAGCATTCTAGCTTAATTAGAATTAATTAAAAAATGTTTCATTGGTCAAACCTAAATCTAGCTGTATTCATTATAATGAGGAATGTGTTTGCAAGCTAGAGACCAAAGCTGCACTAATGAAGTATTACTGACAATATTATTGCATATTACTGTGGCAAAGTTTATTACAAAATGTGTTCAAGAATTTTATTACAGTGCAGCGTTATTACATAATGAGGTGCAAAATTATTATATTATTACATATAGCACCATTATTAAATAATGCGGAGCTACAAGGTCATTTGTGGTTTTACTGTGGCTGTTTTCTGTCTAAAAACAGAGCTAAGCTGACTTGTAAAGAAGCTCAAAAAAAATATATATATATATTAACTTTTGCTAGGAAATTTCTGGATGCTTTACTTCCAGATGAGGCAGAGTTAGCATCACTTTGCTTTGAGACTAATACTGCCAAACATTAGAGAACTCACAATCTAACTGTCTCGGCAAGCTTTGGAAAATACTGGAAGTGCTAAGTGTTTGGTAAGGCAGTCAGGCTAATTCAGGAAAAAAAAAAAACAGAACCTGCAGACCTTTATTGCAGTTTGTTCTGTTATCTCATCCTCTGTTGCAGACATTATTGGTAAAAACGTTATTATAGTCAGAATACTTTACTCCAGTATTGATCAAGCTATTGTATTACAGTACTTCACTACTTTTTCAGGCATTATATCCAAGGCGTTTGATGGGATCTCCATTACCATATCTGGAGGTGGTGTGGCTCTAATTGTGTATGGATTTTAGGAAGATGTAAACACAAGCTGCACACTGTGCTCGCCTCCATACCACACCTATGTCATCATTACCTCTTACCCATGAAGTATACTGAGCACTCGCTGAGGACGTCTGTAGAAATTAAATGCTCACTAGTTATGGGGTAATATAGATGTGGAATGTGCCTATAGAAACAGATGCAATTACAATTACAAAGACATTCTGAGACACACTGAAGAGCAGGTTGTGAGCAGACCAACCCCAAAGGAACTGTCAAACATGAACTTAAAATGATAAAAGTGAGTCATCTTGGTTAATGCTAACGGTAAAACGGGCTTTTGTTAGGACCGTTATAACGCTAACAACACCTTATCAGGCTTCGCCTCTGACCTGAGTGTCTCACATGCAGGTTTTACTCCGGACATAGATCTGATCTGCATGAGGACAATGAGAACTCATTGAAAATACAGGTGTAAATGCATCTGGCTGCGGTTGTTTATTATGTGGATGACATGACCAGAGACAGATCACATTTATAGTAACGTGTGTAAATGGGGTCTATGCGGAGGTCTACACAGGTGCTCCACATTAGCAGAGAGACAGTCACTGCCAACAGACGCCTGCAGGAGCACATTCAGACAGGACATTACCCTCCAATACATGCTTTTACTAAACTGGCAAATCAAATGTTTGCCATTTTCTGGATTTTATTTTATTTTTCCTCCCTCTGGTGAAATGGTAAAAGATAGTGACCTCAGTAAAGTTACAAAGCTAACTAAACTAACAAAACTTTATACACAAATGATGCCAAGAAGCCGTTAAACTGTAGTATAAAACAGCAGCAGACTGTTGTATGAAGCTGCTCTGTGCTGTTATATCAATAGACTGTGCTGTCTAACTACAGTATATGACCAGAGCAGAGGAAATGTCCCTGACCCAGTGACAATCAGAGGAGGACAGCTCAACACCAGATGCTTGTGAGTCATTTATCTCACTTGCACTTTGACACCAAAGCCGTTATTGTCTGGCTCCTGCACAGAACAGCTCAAGCTTCACACATCGGAGCTACAGCTGCAGCGGGCGATTTATGAATGACGCCATTTTAAAATCAGAGAGTAATTTATAACTGTGTTCCCACAGAACGGAAGAAAACATTTAGTTTGTCAGGTCCTACACGGGCTGCAGAAAAAAGAAAAGGTTTTACGACACATGGAGGTTTGTGTGAAGGAATGAGTGAATCGTGCAACTGTCAGGAGAGTCAGTTGGTATCTCACTCATGTTATTTTTTTAATCGTTAAGTGTAATGTTTACACAGTTCTATTGTAAGCAGCTCATGAGCTTAATCATCCATTCGATTGTTCCCTTTAATTGCTAGATCTAGTTTGTATATATATATATATATATATATATATATATATATATACATACAGTATATCTCAGAGTCCTGGGAACCTGAGGGTTCTGCTCAGGATCTTAACTGTTCCTAGGACTGTCCTCTTTTGGACACAGATGTCTGATGTTGTTCCTGGTATCTGCTGGAGCCGTCCTCTCAGTATGGGGGTTACTGCCCCTAGTGCCCCCATCACTGCTGGAACCACTGTTGCCTTCACACCCCACATTTTCTCTATCTCCTCTTTCTGAAGTTGCTATCACTTGGGATTGCTACATCTATCACTACCACTGTCTTCCCTCTACCCTATACGCCTATACCTTGAAATGAGTGATACGATTAATGATAGAGTCATAGCAGCTCAGATGTCGCCCAGGACAACAAGGTCTGCGTCAGGTGTTAGGGAATCAGGACATCCTGAAGTCAAATCAGCTACTGGAACAAGACATTCATATATAAATAAATAATTAAATAAATGATCTTATTATTATTATTATGTTTAATATTATACATATTTATTTATTTATTCTTTTTTGTAGTATCAATAATTTCCTGTAATTTTTTAATAAACTTGCACTGTAGTAACTGTAACACATAACAACTTCCCCTGGGACTAATAAGGTATTCTGATTCTAATTCTGATGTGTTCAGCTACATATTACATATATGAGAGCAGGAAAGCAGCAACCCATTGGTGTCAATGGTTTAACCAGCAACTGAAATGTTGTGAATGTGCGACTTCTTGACGTTTTCCTTTTTTCCTTATTAAAGGAGCTATGTAAATGTAATATATATCCTTTAAAAGTAAAAAAAAGTCCCACAAGAGTTTCAAATAAAAAGAGCTCCAAAATGATGCCAAAGATGACAGAGAATTTCAGACATGTGCAGTGAATTTATTCACAGCCACGGGCCTATGTGTCACTGTGAAAACACATGATTTCTAGAGGGAATAGAGAGTCTCTACCAGTCTCTCATTGTCTTCAAAACTAACATTAAGGCCAAGAAGAGGATGAGAACCAGTAAGAAACAACTCTCAGAGTCAAAGAAAGAAATAAAGTGATAAAACAAATTGAAGAAGAAGAAAAGAACAGAAGAATAGAAGATACAGTATATCTCTGGTGCAATGACTGATAAACTGTACTGAACATGGGGGTGATGTGTGGTTTTACTGTGGCTGTTTTCTGTGTAAAAACAGAGCAACGCTAACAGAGCCATAATGGAACAATAAAATCAGTTGATGCAGCGTGTGAAGATTATAAGAAACAGTGTTAATTTTCTTTTTGAAGTTTTTGTTTGAAGGAGAAAACTTGTGAACAATGAGCTCCACACTTGACTGACACAGTCTGTGGAGACGTGATGTTAATTCATTCACAGTATTGACTTTCTACTGTTGTTGATAGTTGTAAATACCATTACCACACATAAGCCCTTTAATGAGAACAACTGAGAATAAGAAAATGATGATGAATGACCATATTGAACTGTCAAAGTTTTCCAAATTCCATCTGTTCCTGTGCAAAGAGCTTTAAGAAAAGCAAAGCATTTTTGGAAGAATGTTTTTTAGACACCAAACACCCTTAAAAATAAGTGACAAATGCATCTTTGCCTGCTATAATATGCATTTTCAAATGCTTAAAAGCAGATTTTTATCCAGTATTGGCCTTGGTTGAAATTGCATTCATCAGAATTGGAGCACAGGGTGCATGAGTGTGATAAAAGAAGAAAAACACAAATCATAATCCACACAGACAGTGCACAACCAAACACAGGCAGACAACCACGTATGACAACATGAGCCGCAGAGGGTCACAACTGAATTAATCTGACAGGAAAGTGCCATCAGACTGTGTAAGACCTTAGCATCAGCCGGAGACTCAACTGAATATTCTGTGAACAATTCACTTGTTTTAATTAAATTTTTCACCTTTATTTTTATTTTTGACTTAAATGAGCTGAATTTGAATGGAATTTGTGGTTTATTCAGTTAATCTGTTGAATAGGGATAAAATAAATAAATAAAATAAAATAAAAATAAAGCTAAATTAAGTAAAGTGAAAGGCTCGAGTGGATTCTTTTCCCTGTTGAGGTGAACCAGCTCCAGGGCCTGGTGGACCTGGTGTCTGATACTGATCCAGGTCTTTATGCTCCAACAGCCAAACACCCACACTTTCACCATGAAACCTGGTTACAGACAGACACCAGCACCAACACACAACCGCCTCCGGGAGCCACATTATTATGACCAACAGGACCAAGTCAAACTCTGAGACAAAGGAGGAGAAAAAAACAGAGCCTGAGTTTGGACATGGGACAGAAGATGCAGGGGTCGGTGGAGATAAACCGTCTCCAAGAAATGCAAAATAACACTAAATAACGTACGTTTTAAAAGAGACTTGGTGAGAAAAGACTGTTAGAATTGTATTTTGTACTTTTTTTTTTTTTAAATCATGCACTCTCAACAATAAAATGAACAGTGTCCTCATCTGTTTGAGTCTCTCATCCACATGTAAAGTTATAGGTAAACAGATTATTTATTTATTTGTTTATTTGTGGTGATATTTATATAATATATTAAAATGGCTGCTGTGTTCAGTTTTTGCTGAAGGTCCACAGTTTAAAGTCCAACACTACCAGTGTTTTGTCAGTGTTTGCAGCTGTTTCAGTGTGTGCAGTGATATTTTATGAAACCAAATTTTGTGAGAACAGAATTTTTGTCAATCACAAAGGGAAAAAATTCCGTTCCCCTTTTAGAAAAAAAGCGGTTTTAGTGTGGACAGGGGAGTAGTCTTTAGAAAGAGAGGTTGTGAGTCAACACTTTGTGCCAAACTTCAAATCATGAATCACATAAAAAAAAAGAAGAATTTCCATCACAAAACTGGAAATACTTCAGGTCTTTGACCACCTACATGTCATGTATTAAGGCCAAAGGTGGAGACCGCTGTTCAGTGTGTGTGACCTTTGACCCTCTGGTGTCAAAGCACATCATTCCATGTAATAATGTGGAATCTGTAACATATGATGGTATGTTGCTTTGTCTTTAGTGGCTCTACAGCAGTGACGTCACAACACATACAACCCAGTATGACCTGAAAGGAGAAACAATTCTAATTTATTAATATTCTTACTCTTGATATGTGTCTGCTTTTCTCCTGCGTGTTCTTTTATAATGGAAT
>JAPQRQ010000015.1:8001938-8016387 GCA_037367365.1 Apogon talboti | reverse complement strand
TGCCTAAAGAGGAATAAAAACACTCATGAAAAAAATCTTGACTAAGGGTTTCATAATTCATGCATGAAAGGGTTAAATTTGATGATCCTAGTGGTTCTTCTAATCCAGACATGCAGGTTTGTCATGTACCGTCAGTCTCATTCCAGGTTTCGTGTGTAACCCATCCTGTCCACTCATGTTACGTGTGGAACCTGCCCATTTAAACCCAAATAAATTGCGAGTGATTTTGCAACAGCGGTTGTTTTTGTGAAACTCTCTGCCCTGCATATTTACTTCAATTCCCAAAATGCACCTGTCAGAGAATAAAGAAATATTCCAAAATTAGTAGTGCGTCATTTTGGTGTCCTTTTTCCCTTGGTACGTCGGAGTAATCATCCGTGCACTGCTGGAATACTGACTAGTTCTAATTTCAGGGAAAAACTCAGAGTTGTCTGTGGATTTGTCTTGTAATAGTGTTGGTATTGGGAAAAAAACCTGAAAGAAGAAGACGGGAGTTCATTATAGAAACTTGGTGTCCGTGTTACATGCAGAATTTTGTCAAATAAAAATGTGTTATATCTGAAAAATAGTTTCTCTTTTTTTTCCAGTAAATGTTTATTTTTAAAACAGACCCAACGTGCTTCCAAACGTGCTTCATGACATTAGTCTCCATCTTGGTTGAATCTGTAGCCCCTCTGTCCTGCTTTTAGGGACCAGGTTCATAGAAGCACCCATATCCATATCCATATTCATTTTTGCCATCGAAGCCTTGATTGTACGGGTTGTTTTTGTTCCTTTTTGCTGATGTACTTTGGCTGGAATGGATGAAGGCTGGTGTTGTTTTATGTTGTTTCTGTCTTTAACATCTGGGGACCAAGTTGGAAATAAATGTTTACATTTAACAAGTTATACTTTTTGGTTCTGTCTGATGATCAATCAATCAATCAATCAAGCACACCATCTCTTGACCACTGGGGGAAAAAAGAATCAAGGAGAAGCTACTATGGAAAAAAAATTAAGGAACAGATTATTAATATATTAAACATAATACATGACATTTATTCCATGGGTCTGTAATTCAGTGGGTATAAATACAGAGTCTGTGAGGCCGAGTTGCCATGTCAGGCCAATGACATGGTTCTACTCCATGGTTCATTATACAGAGGCTTATGTAAAACATCAACGGGTCATCTATATTTAGATTTAAGGCTCATGTATGCTTCCCTTACTTACATAAATAGGTACGTCTGTTTCTAACGTTGCCAAGCATCACTGCCTTCATACTTCTGTGCGTCCAGTGCTTTGGAATGAGTGTTTCTCAATCAATCCACCAGAGGGCGCTGCTCTTGATTAACACATTTGATGAATACCATGAAGAAGAGTAAAGTTTTTTGAGAAGAGGAAGAAAGTGATGACAGAGGAGGTTTTACTAACCTTTGATGGTATGTGCTTGTCGTTGTTTACCATGTTGGTATGTGTCATTTCCATGTATCAGTTATGCAGACTGTCAATTAGATAGTTCCTAAGTGTAATATACATCAGTTTTCCTAATTTATTTGCTATCTATTATTTACATTATTAGGACTCCAAACAGATTTAGTTTAATCATTAAGGAAGCAAAACCAATGTGTTGTATAAATGAGAGGTGGGAGTGGGATTCTATAAGTTTTCTTCTTCCCACTCCTTTTGGGGCAATGCATATTGAATTATTTTCTTATTACTAGTGGCTATATTGTCTTGATCACCTTTATTTATTAATTTATTTGTACTGATACTAGTTCCTTGTACATGCAAAAGTGTTGTTTTTTTCTTCTGCTCGAAACAAATAAACAATAAACAAACAAACTAATGTGGATACTAATGTTGGTATTCAGAAGGGTAGTTGTCGTAAATATGTCGGTAGTTTTTCACGAACTCACACAGACGCTCTTTGAAAAGTTCCACTATTTATGGAAATTATTAAATATAAAACACTGCCTCCACAGTTCCCAGTGGTACTGCTCTGTATTCTCCGTCTGGGTTCGCATCGGCAAACTCCAGGAAGACGGACAGAATTATTGGAAGGAATGTACACTGAGGACGGACAGAGCGCTCCGTCCGTATCCATCTGCGTCTTTAACGTAGAGCATAAATGAGCCTTTAGTCTTTGATTTGGACAGAGAAGAGACAGCTACTGCAGCTTCAATAGAACAGATGTGTCTGCTGTACTCCTGACAGGATTTGGAAAAGTTACCGAAATTAATTATGAGCTGGGAGGTGCTAATAAGGTTCTCTTAAAAAAAAAAAAAAAAAAAGTCAGTCTTTCTAAAAATGTGTATTTCTTGATAAATATTTACATGGACCAAAACTGTAACAAAACATAAATTAAAATTCAATTCAAAGACAAGTGGTTAATGACAGGTTTTGCTGATTTTTCTTCCAAACGCAGTCGAGGAGCATTTTCCTGGAAGCGACATTTTCTATTTATTTATTTATTTATTTGACAGGGACAATGCAGTCAGACATAGTTACAAGCTTGCAGCTGATGTGATGCATATAAGTTTATAGCGAGTGCTAATTTTCAACTCCTGTCCCTGGTTGGGCCTGTCTAAAACACCATAGTACAATACAATACAATAAAAACAAATACAAAACAAAACAAAAAAAACAGTTGAATTAAGAGTTGTGTTAAAAACAACAGGCCTGGTCAGAACTCAAGTCAAAAGTATATAAGACGTGGCCGCGCCCCTGTAGCCTGGGATATATCTGCAAATCTATCTACATCCATTCTTCAGTAACCTTAAAATCCCCACCACTGCATTTTAGATGTGGGAAGGACAGGAGGGTATTCTGTGTAGATGTGATGATATGGAATCCACCGAGGCCCTTTCTCTGCTTGTAAGTGGATTTTCTGTGTGCTCCATTTTTGTGAGAATTGTTTATTGGCAGCACTCACCGTCTCAGCAGTTCCAGCTGTGATAGATGAGCCAGGTGGCACACTCCATCCTCTAGTCGAGGTGAAAGAGAGGGAGGCACAAAATGAGAGAGACTGAGAGAATTGCTGCTCCATCATTTCTCATGACCTTACGTGCCTGATTATGCCGCAGCAGATCCCGCCGTGCCATTTCACTAACAAAGCAGCCTCGACGCATTTGCAATAAAACACTTAATTATCACTTGACCACTGCTCGGTTTTCGTCTCCGTTTCGTACGTATGGCCTGGGAATGTGTGCGGAATCCATAAAAGTGCGCTATCAGAAAAACAAATGCCAGCTACAAGATGTGATTAAGGAGAAGAACTTGAGACGGGCATCTTGGATGACAAAGTGGTTGGATTTTCCTCCTGTCCTGCTGCTGACTGACTGTGGGTTTGAGCTAAGCCTGTGAGATCAGATAACTATGGGGAGGAGGGAAGCTGTCACTCAACAGTACTTTGTTCAGCAGAACTGGAGACATTATACAGAGGATAACTATAATACAAATACACAAGGCCAGAGCTACACAAACACAGGGCAAATGGAATCACAAACCACTTGCGAAAGCTGGAAATCACTGCAAACAGCTCCGCCGAGCTAATGGCGTCGAGCCGACAATCGCACCATTTGCACGGATATAATTTTCAAAAATATTAATACATTCAGTGAAAAGTACCTGCATTATAAAGCTCATTTTATCTCGGCATGAACTCAGTCTTCATTCAATTTCTCTCTTTCTTCAAATGTTGGAGTTGGCGAAGCGTCACTGATATTGAATGAATGTTTAATGAAGTTACACATGAAGGTCTGACACGTTTAATAGATGAAGCCTGTTCTAAAAGACATTTCAGTCGAGCGTCTCATAAAGGAAGACAGAAGAGACAAAGCCAAAGAAAAACGGATTTTCTTCACTATGCACTGATCTGTGTTTCTCTGCATAGAAACACCTGGAACGCTACAAGGGCAAAATGCATTCAAGTGTTAAACTTTATTTTCCCCAGTATGGCACTAAAACATCCCTAAAGTAGAGCGGATTTATGGTCAGATGTGGCTCGATTCACTATAAACAACGAAAAACTGTCATTGTGTTCACCCGTGGTGTGTTTACCTCAGTGGTGTTTCTAGCCTGTTGTGGGGGCGTTGAAGCACCCCGAAATTGAATCCCAGCACCCCTAAAATTTAAGAGACATACATATTTTTATTTTACTTTATGTCCATTTTTGACAAGCTCAAAAAATGTCCAAACCATATTCAATACGTGGTTAAAACGTTGACACATACTTTTCTATATGCATCATGGAAGTTGTGTGTTCTCCCCACGTTAAATTCTGTCCAGAAACACTCGTACATTTAACACACACTACCAGTCAAAGTTTGGACACACCTGGTTTTTCTTCATTTTCATGACTATTTACATTGTAGATTCTCACGGAAGGAATCAAAACTATGAATGAACACATACGGAATTATGTAGTTAAAAAAAGGGTGACATAACTCAAAACATGTTGTATATTTTGAATCAACATTGTATTAAACTGTTATGTGCTAAACAAACAATAAAAATTAATAATAATAAATAAATAAATAAATAGATAAATTAATAATAATAATAATAATAATAATAATAATAATAATAATAATAATACATGTTTCATATTTTTAATTCTTCCTAATAGCCATCCTTTCCTTTGATTGCTGCTTTGCCCAGTCTTGCCATACTGTGGATGAGTCCCCTGAAATGTTTTCCAACAGTCTTGAAGGTGTTCCCAGTGATGCTGAGCACTAGTTGGCCATCTGCGGTCCATCTCATCTCATTTAAATGAGAAGGTGTGTCCAAACTTTGGACTGGACTTCATTCTTAACAGGACATCTTCATTACATTTTCCTAATTAACTACATGCTTTACTATTTGCTTAATTTCACGATACAATCTGTATCAAAATGAGTAGTCTTCCTCCAGAAATTATTGTTAGGGTATATTTCTTTTATGATTCCAATCCATTTCCTCTTTAAATAACTTTAATCAGATTTAATAGGTTAGTCACAGAGTTTCCCCTACCCAAAAGTGTTGTGCTTTCCTTTCACAAATGTGGGAATGATGGTCCACAATTGTGTTAAAATGTACAAACCAGTGAAACTTCTCTTGCCTGGCCCCTAAACCTCTGATCCTGGAATCGGTCCTTGGTTAGCTGCAAAGGCTTCAACTGCTCATGTGGAAGTTTTGGATAAGGTTCATTCATCGTTCATCAGGTGTGAGGTGCCTCTCAGACGCACTACTTTTGGACAGACTACACTCTCAGTCACTGGGACTACATATTGGAACAGTCTACCACTCAACAGACTCACAATCACAACTTAGACATTGGATAAAGGAAAACCAGCCTGTGACCATCAGTAGATTGTCCTCACAATGTTGTTTTGTGTGTTTTTATGATGTTTTGTCCTTTATCAATTGTCTTTCTTGTCACCTACCTTTGCGACATATGGAAATTAGCACTGTTGCTACAATCTGGTATATTTACATCTGCAGTTGATGTAGATGTCCATTAATATGCACTGTCCCTAACAAATAAATAAATACATTTGTAGAGACTATTCAAATTTTCTGCTTTTTTTCCCCTCTTTATTTTTCACTGTCATTAATTAAAACAAACTCCATTAAAATAGTATGTCCGCACAGTTGTGGGTTAACAACAGCCCAGTGTGATGCTGCGTTGTGAGTCCAGAGTGGGTGGGGGAGGGGGGGAGTCCTCAGTGATGTATGACACCCTCTCTGTGGTGGATACGAGCTGCTACCGACGGAGAGAGGGACAGGACTGGACTTTTCGGAGACCTTCATACTGTAGGTCCGGCCGTCGCTCCACTGGTGTTTGTCATGTGTATTTTGTTGCGCTTAGTTCTGGACTGTTGGTGATGTTTGTTCATTTAGATCCGAGATTAGATTTGGTATGAAACTCTACCCCTCCTGAGGCTCATGAAATTGACAAAACAAACTCCACATTCATACAGTTGACTGCAACTGACTCACATGAGGTAATAATGACAACACTATGAAGCACACAAAGCACAAAGACGATAGACAAGCTCTGTTGAATCATGAACCTAGAACTATATGTCATCATTTCACATAGAATTTTTATTTATTATTAAATACACTGCCTGGACAACAAAAAAAGTCACCACCAAAGAAAAAAAGCTCACACTAATATTTCATTGGACCGCCTTTAGCTGTGATTACAGCACACATTCACTGTGGCATTGTTTTGATAAGCTTCTGCAATGTCACAACATTCATTTCTGTTCAGAAGGTCTTGTATTGATGATGGGAGGGTTGGACCACTGCACAAACTCTTCTCCCAAAGACTCTCAGTGTGGTTCAGGTCTATGGTGGTCAGTCCATGTGTGAAAATGATGTCTCATGCTCCCTGAACCACTTAGGCCGATGAATCCTGGCATTGTCATCTTGGAACATGACCATTGATGGAATAACCTGGTCATTCAGTACATTCAGGTCCAGCTGACCTCATTATCTGGACACATAACGTTACTGAACCTAGACCTGACCAACTGAATCAACCCCAGATCATAACACTGCCCCCACAGGCTTGTACAGTAGGCACAAGGCATGATGGGTAATCACCTCATCTACTTCCCTTCTTACCCTGATGCATCCATCACTCTGGAACAGGGTCAGTCTGGACTCATCGGACCACATGACCTTCTTCCATTGCTTTAGAGTCCAATCTTTATGCTCTATCAAACTGAAGCATTTTTCTGATTTTATCCTCACTGATTAGTGGTTTTCTTAAGGCTACACAAATATTAAGTCCCAATCCCTTGAGTTCCCTTCACATTGTGTGCATGGAGATGCTCTTACTTTCACTGTTAATCATAGCCATGAGTTCTACTGCTGTTTTTCTTCACCAAACGTTTAAGTGATGGCCGATCACGATCAATCGGGATTTTTTTCCGACGACGTCTTCCTTGGTTCCTCACTATCATTCCAGTTTTTAATAATGCGTTGGACAATTCTACATCAAATTTTAGTACCTTCTGCAATCTCCTTAGATGTTTTCTCTGCTCGATTCATGTCAATGATTTGACCCTTCTCAAACAGATAAACATCTTTTCCATAACGACAGGATGTGTCTTTTGACATGGTTGTTTAAGAAATGAGAAGCTACTCATGGCTTCACTTAGGGTTAAATACCTTGTTGCCAATGGAAAGGCCAATGCAGTAACTATCCAGGAGGCTCGTATCTATTTACTAAGTTAAATCCAGCTGGCAACTTATTTTGGGCCAGGAGGTGTATTTTCCTCTTGAATAATACTCAGCTTCAAATCCGTGTATCAAAACCATATATCTGGTTTTATTCATTAACTGTCACATGTGTGTATGTACGTATTATGATGAAAGATGAAACACATGAAAGTGCAATAAATTGTGCACATGTGAGGGAAAATCTTATGAGGTTTATAAAATAATGTCACTCAAAACAAGCATAAGCAACAAGACAATAACCAAAGAAAACACAAGAAAGTAATATTAAATAAAATACAAACACATGAAACTGAACTGTAGTGTGTGTACGTTGTGTGTTTTTTGATGTGTGAATGTCAAAGTGTGATTTCCATAAGTGTATACATGGATACACAGTGACTCACATCCTACCGGTGACACTGTTCTGACAGTGATAATTGACATCTCACCTGAAAACTTGATACACGTTTCCATGTTTTATCGGCTTCATTTCCTGCCTAACACTGACAGTTTAAAGTGACTCAGTGACTGAAATGTATGTCTTAATTTGATACAACTGCCTGTTTTTTCTGCATTTCTGCAAAGAATGATGGAATTTTTTTCTCAGTGGTTAGTTAATTAAGAAAGCTAAGTTTTTATCTTTGTGTTGTGCAAGCTGTGTTTTTCTTTTGAAAAAAGCGGTTAGTTGCTGCAACTTCTTTTTATCTGTGTTGGATTACAGAGATGTTTTATACATGAATTCTTCTGCTCAATGTCTTCAGATGGTTGACACTGTTTACCATGCCTCTCTGAGGTTTATTACCAATTATAAAGTGTCGACACACCACTGTGAGTTACACTCTGGGGTAGGATGGCCTGCTGTGGCCACCAGAAGGATCAGCCATTGGTACATGTTTATAAAAGCGGCTCTGGCCAGAGGACTGTGGGACTAACTTTCTCATTTGTCTATTACCACAGCGCCAATCAGCGCCCTCATTATATCATGTATAGACTGGTGTGACCTGTCACCCCGCTGCCATAGTACTGTGGCAATAAGCATCACACATGCCATGTACCTATCCGGTTACAGGAAAAGGCTACAGGTACCAGTTACCGGATCTTTTTATTCATTATAAGACACAGTGTTATTTTGATGGACTGTCAAAATAAGCTGCTATGAGTTTTTACTTTAACACGAAAACTTGATGTAACAGTTATGTGTAAGCAATAAACTTTATACTTTAATTAGTGAGTGATAATTCTGTGGATGCATTCATGTGTTTTGACATGTGATTTTCCCCTGTTGATGATACTTTGGAATATCAATTCAACATATAGCCCCTTTAAATAATACAATTTCTGGAAAAAATACAACTAACACTTGTAGAGTCCTGCCCCTACTGTGGTCTGAGGGCAAAATAAATAAATATTAAATCAAAAGATACACCTGTGTATTCTCACCAGGCTTATTTATAACCCAGAGTAATAATAAAACTGGCAGTAAAAAAAGAAAAAGCCAATATCAAAAATCACCATAAAATAAACAATATACACAAAGTACAGCAAACTAAAACACTTAATATGAGTCTAGATGAACTTTCCAGTGTCCAAGCCTGTTGAGCCACGCAGTAGAGAAATAGAATCTGAACAACAATCAGTCATTATAACCATGAATCACATATTTAACCCTTGTACCTATCTGAAAACTCAGCCAAAGTTTGTCAAACAGAGTGTGAACACACAAAAATAAGGCCACAAAAGTGTGTAGAATAGGTTCCACAACTTCAATTAGAATTTGCTAAAAGTAACCGTGGGATTTTAGCCCAGTGACACCAGGACCAGACCAGACCAGACCCGACCAGACCAGACCAGACCAGACCAGACCAGACCAGACTAGACCAGACCAGACCAGACCAGACCAGACCAGACCAGACCAGACTAGACTAGACTAGACTAGACTAGACTAGACCAGACCAGACCAGACCAGACCAGACCAGACTAGACTAGACTAGACTAGACTAGACTAGACCAGACCAGACCAGACCAGACTAGACTAGACTAGACTAGACTAGACTAGACCAGACCAGACCAGACCAGATCAGATAAGATTACTGTCATTGCATTGTCACCAACAACTGGGAGAGCAACTACTGAAATGTGGATTACAAAAAAACAAGAATAAACATATTTACCAAATAAAGTAAACAGAGGAAAAAAACATTACTGTCATAAAAAAAAACCAAGCCAAGAAAAGAAGTGTTTTGTTTTTAAATTCATGTGTTCATTACCAAACTTAACTTCTGGACTGAGCAATGTTAATAGTTGAAGATAAAAGGAGTTCAATACACAGGTACACAATATACAGGTTCAGGGAATTATATTAGATGCCATGCATTCTTTCATTCTACATTTTCCCATGTCCTCATAATACCTGATCGACTACTGGAAATCTAACACATAAACTCAATTGAAGTTACTTATAAATGTATTTATAATGCTCAAAAGACACAAAAAAGTCTGCTTGTCTGCACTCAAACCTAACTAAAACTAAAATCACAAAAGAAAACTGAAAGGCTAAAAATAAAAAAAATCCCCTTCCTTGTGTGAAAATGACAAGCAAAAGTAGGAACAATCTCCGACGTGGTGCTTATGAAAGGTACTGTTAAGGCTAAAATACATGGTGTGAAATTATAGAGCGTTGGTGACATTCATGCAGCGTCCCACCTCTCAAGACAGGAAACATTATGTGATAATAAATGAAGGCACATTTTGTTTTGTACATGGAAAATTAAGGCGGTGCAGCAGGTATTGTAGACACAGTAAATTTAATTTGCTGACACAGACAGCTAATAGATTAAAAATGTACAGAAAGCACAATGCATTAGAGGTCACAGCTGAGCCAATAATTACAAAGAGGTAAATGCGGGTGGAATTAAAGCCCGTATTCCCTTTGGGTCCATTCTGTGTCGGCTTCACACATTTGAACATCCTTCCCATTTCTTTACGAAACTATCCGGGCTCTTGTCAAGTTTGGTGGAGACTGTGATTGAAAAGCAATTTAAACTCTGCCACAGATTCTGGATTGAATTGGACTGAGGTCTGGACTCCATCTCAACACCATTTCTTTTGGCTCTCTGTTTGGACTCTGTGTCTTGCTGGAAAATATTTCTTTCCCACAAATAGGAGATCTCTGTCAGGACTATGCAGAAGGTTTTCCCTAAGGATTTTATTTTTTTTTCCTCCTGTGTTGTGCTGCATTCATTCATCCAACCTTCACAATCCTTCCAGGGTCTGCTGCAAGACAAGCATCACCACAGCATGATAGTACCTTTCACCAGCTTTACTGTGGGGACTGTGTTTTTCTGCAGGGGCGCAGCTTGGATTAATTAAAGCTTCAGTGTGCTTCTGAAGCTGGCTACGTCTCTATAACAACCCCACTAACAAAGACTCAGACACAGGACTTGAGGCGGCGTAAATGGCAAGGTCTTTGCTAAAAGATCGGTAGGTCGTATACAGCTACTCAGTCCAAAAACAGGCAAGGAGAGAGGGAAAAAAAACAAAGTGGGTCAATATAGCGAACAGACAGGGACTAGGGATTAATGCCGAAAAGCGATGAACACATGAAAATGAACAACAAGGACAGGGGAAAACCGGGAGTATAAATACACGGGGATGACTGGGGTACGACCAAGGGCAGGAGCAGGAGGAGGTGAACAGGTGAGGATTACACAATAACACCGTAAACATAACGAGCAGAGATCAACGGGACGGTACTGTCTTCTGATCAGGGGTGAAGACAAAGGCATTTATAGCTGCACTGAACAATATGAGGTGGAAACTCCGGCAGCGGAGGGAGAGAGAGAGAGAGAGAGAGAGAGAGAGAGAGAAAGAGAGAGGTCAGAAATGAATGGTGATAAAGGTGATAACAGCTTTTCATCTATGACATTCATGGTTTCACACTGCAACAACTGCATGGAGGTCAATGAGAAACGGAGGAGGGATGTTTTAAATTACAATTTGTAACCTGCAGTTTTATGTGTGTATCCTAACAACGCTCTTTATGAAGTGACTGTAAAAACTCTTAACAGCAGAGTGAAGCCACGAACCAGAACACACATAGTTCTGCCAAAACCACCAACCAATCAACACTATGTATCCATAGATCTAATAACTCACCGAATAAAGTAGAAAGTTCATTGTTTACACACATAGGTTTTCATCTTCAAAATAAAACTCACAGCCGGTTATTTTAACACAGTTAAAATAAAACAGTGTCTTATAATCTTCATGTGTTGCGTGGGCTGATAGTTTACATTATAGCTCTGTTAGCTTAGCTCGATTTTAGACTGAAAACAGCCACAGTAAAACCACGGATACAATCTATATCCGTACGGATATAAACCAGGTTTGGTTTATATGGTGGTAACTTTGACACAATTTCAGAGCTCTTTTTTCTAACCACTATGATAAGGTCATATTAGAATATTTTAAAGTAGAAATATTTTATATAACCCCTTTAAATCAAATGTATGTGGTCCCTTCATCATAGGATCATAAAACAGTGTTGAGTTTTAACATAATACTGGGCAGATGCGGCAGCTGACGTCGACACAACCACAGCTTAGAAGCCTGGGTGTTTCATTTGTGAGATCATTTTCTCTGAGCAGGTGGACAAAGACACTCAGAATCCTCTCCTGATGTATTGTGTTCACAGGAAACATTTACTGGAACAGGCTCGTGAGAACAGAAACAACAGCACCCGGGACTTGTTAAATCCAGTTCTGAATGCACCTCACAATGCACAGAGTTCATACACATGTATTACCATAACTCAGTCATTATTCCATAATAGAGGATGAGATAGGCGTGTCTTTCAGTAATTAGCTGTAAATATTATAATATCTGTAAATATAACTGCAGTGTGTGTATAAACAGGTAGGAGGTAATTTGGGTGAATTTTCGGTCTGCCAGCCTTGGTCTGGACACATTATGTGTCTCAAGGCTGGAGCAGAGAGCAGCGTAAACCCCTGCTCTAACACAGGGGTGTCAAAAATACACCTGCGATCCAAAACCGGCTCTCCTAAGCATCCAGTCCACAAGATACATTTGCAAAGTGCAAAAAATTACACACAAGACATTAAGAGTCAGTGGTAGATGTTCCAGTTCCAGAGTCCTGTTAATAAATGTTTTGTGCTTTTGTAGATCCACTGCCATCTGTAAGTTGTAAATGCACTTATGAATATGATAAACTGAAACAATATTATTAAAACTGTGCTTAGTTTTCTTATACTTTGTAACTGTAAACATTTTCATACTGTCATTTTATATTTTTTCCACAACAACCAAGAGAAAAATAACTTTTTAAATAATAACAAGTCCAAATGTTTTTATTATTTTAGAGGTCTGTCTCGCTGGAGATCAAATTAAACTGCATGTAACTACAGTGACTTTGACGTCCACGCTCTAACGTCCAGTCATTGTGAGTTGATGAGATCGTCTTGTTTTGTAAGTATGTAACTGCATTGTTGTCCTATATAAAAAAAAAAGTAATGAATTAATTAATAAATACAGTCTGATCAGCCTTTCAGTGAGCTTCGGTGACCAAATATATTCACTGCAGATTTCAGTAAATCTGTTCTGTTATGTGTGTGTTTTAACACCCCATTTCCTCCTAATGTGGTAAGTGCTCTGAGAACCACATCTGTTAATTTAATGAATGAAGATACCAAGCTGAGCATGGGCATCAAAACAGAGCTTTGACTCTATTATATCAAATATCTTGAGTATTGTCGAGTAAGCATAGCTTCTTTATTTCTATTATGTTCATCAACATAAGCAAAGCACCACAGATCCCCATGGTGTAGGTTATTATTCATATGTAATTTAAAATACCATGTGTTCTCCTAATAATTGCGCTATCGGTAGAATTTCCTTTCACAATGTTATTAATACCACCAGGGGCAATGTGTTTGGAGCAGCTTATTATACACAAACAAAGCATATGAACAAACCAAGCTACATGTGTTTAATGACTCTAAAGAATCTATAAAATGTATGTAAAAAAAAAAAAACTATTTCAGGTAAACATGATAATAAAAAGAATTTAAAAATAATAAGAATACCAGCAGAGCATTTAGAAGTTAAATTGCAGAGGGAATGGACGGTTTAGAATAACTTATTTTTACTCACTGGCAAATAATAATGACTCCCTAATGGCAAAAGAGAAACCTCCCCTACAAACACACACACACACACACACACAGAAGAAGCCAAAATGCAAGCAGCTTTCTGGAGGATTTGTTGGGTACGGAGAGAAGTCACATCTCTGGAGGGATTTCAGAAATTATAGTGGTTCCTACACAAGTGACCACTAATGCCGTCATACATTCAGAGTGTTATACTTGTGCTTGATTTAGATTACCCAAGTGTATTAATACAGTATATATAGTGAATATAAACCTCATGCAATGCAGAGGCAGAAGCAGATGTTGTAAACATGAGAGGCTTCATCCAATCCTCTGCAGTCCATGGACACGTTCCACGGCTACACATATCCGCCTACAGCAGTTATAGGATAGAACTCCTACAGTAAATAAATGAAGATTTAATAAAGATTCCCTTATAGACAACATAATTACTACTAATAATAATGATCAACATTGATATATTTTGCATTCATACTGAAATAATACTGAAATTTTGCTCATTTACTAATATGATTATAGTGTGGTGCAGTTGGAAGGATGGATGTTCGATTCCTTGTCAGACTGGACACTTCCTCTGCGGTGTTTGCGTGTTCTGTCCACACCATGCAGGTCTCCTCTGGGTCCTCCACTGTCCACCACCATAAATACAGATATATGCAGGTTAATTCTCTGGTCAGTGCCCTTGACCACGTTGCTGATGAAGATGCGGCGTTGTCACCTGAGCATCTTCAATGGCTGATGTGCTATGGGCTAATGCTAATCGTTCATGCTAACGGTAGGCGGTGTATATATTAGGATGGGTAAAATGCACATGACTGAATTTCCCTATAGGTATAATACAGTGAACTAACCTTTAAGAAACAAACTTTTTTTTTTGGTTGCTGTCTCCATTCGGCTCTCGCTTCCTTGTTCGCTGAGTGTAGAATAGAATAGAATAGAATAGAATAGAATAGAATAGCATAGAATAGAATAAAATAGAATAGAATAGGCTTTATTGTCACTGCACCAACAAAATTCCAGGTGTTCTCTACCAGCAACAGTGCACTCACATCTAAATAACAGCACAATAA
>JAPQRQ010000015.1:7916767-7933772 GCA_037367365.1 Apogon talboti | reverse complement strand
GCCAAACTCTCTTCAATGGAAACACCTTCAAGTAGCAGTTGTACTTTGTCGAAATTGTAGAAATATCGCTTTTATTTAGCGCAAAATGGTAATGGAAACCCAGCTACTGATTCCAAGTGATCAAGTGCAAGTAAACAAGCAGCAGTCAGTGAGCAAGATTGAGTGGATTTCTGGGATTTCTACACTTGTGGTTTGTTCAGCTGTAAACTCTGCATTCCACCATTGTCCAATAATATGTCATCTTAGGCTGGTGTCTGCTGCACAGGGTCCAGTCCATCGCAGCCCAGCTAATCAGACAAAACAACGGGTTTGCGTCACTACCAGTGCTGGAAGACCGTGAAGGAGGCAACATGTCTCTGAACATGCCTGACTGATGGAGCAGTGACTTAGTATTTGCGCAGACTCGACAACAGGCTATAATGTAAGTTACAGGACAGAACCGTTAGTATTATACATGATCTTTTGAAAAAGCTAACAATGAAAATTCACTACAGGTACCATATAAGAGATTCAAAAAATGAATGAATGAATGAGTGAAGCCAATGCGGAAGTATCTTATAGTTGTAATAGAGCCAACTGCCACTGGGTGTCCCCTGGGTTCCATAGACCTACACTGGGTACCTCATTAAAAATACTTAGCCAATATTTTTTTCCAGCAGTCATTCCATTCTCACTCATTTTATTTGTAGGCTCTAATATGTGATGTTTTTGGTCCATCTTTAAATTATTGTTCCTTCAATTAGATCTCAAGTGAAATACAAGTGTTGATATCTGCCATGTTGGGCTTGTACGGACAAGTCTGTGGACAAGTTCACCGCCCGTCAAGTTGGATTATCTGAGTTTATTTGCATTTAATTAACCATATCTTTTTATCGACAGACAAATGCAGTGTATCTGTGATTTAATAGGTTCTACTAATGTTAGCGTGTTCTTTGATTGGAAGCTCCAAGAATGAGTCTGGAGGTGCCATGGTCTCAGTTTAAAGTTTATTCTGGTCACAGGTAAAGCACATACTCAGCTGAGGTCCCAGTAAAACTGAGCCCCGACCCCTGGGTGTGTTTCCATTTGGACTTCTTAGGCTCCAGCCTCCAACAATAGGGTTGGACTTTAGATAAGGCAAACTCTGGCTCCAGTTCAAACCAGTTGTGGTCATAAATTCCAACCCCCAGCTCACGTCTGTTTCCTATATGTAGTAATTTCATGCGTGTGTCTGTTGTACTTAGGCATGTATCTAGTTAAGAAGTCATAGTTTCTATGGTTACAGATGTTTCCTGTCCTAAAATCATCTATACTGACAATATATTAAAGCTGAAACAGGTTAAAGTTAAAACCACAATGAGCTATGATAAAATAATCCTTCACGAACAACACTGTAAATGATCTTTGTTAGATATAAGAAAACGATTGCATTGTTAACTACCCATAATAACCCATAGTAACCCATAATAACCCATAGTAGCAGACCGTTTCAGTGGTTATGGCAACACTCTAAAGTTTTCCCTGTTTACTTATGCATTCTCTTTCAGTCTTGTCTTTTCTTTTCCTCCTTTTCATAACCGAGCACTTTTTAATCTGTAACTCTGACATTGTTTCACCATCTGTTGGACAACCCAGACATTCAGAAAGTGACGCCTTCTTTGCACGCTGACAAATGACGCTCTGGGGGACCTGGTGTCTCAAAGTGTGACGTCTTTACCAAGCATCAGAATGTGATGAGCTGGGAGTGAGAATGTGTTGTTAGTGGGCAGGATGTCACGCAGATATGACCCTGAATGTGTCGTGAAATGCCTGAAACGTGGAAAAAGAAACACTGACAATAGAAATGGACTGAAACGCCAGTGTGTGCTGTGTCAAAACTGAAAGATCCAAACTTCAGTGTCATTTAGAACCAAGAATATTTCTAGAAATGTGTATTTCGATTGAGTTGTGATCGCCACTCTTAATTATTTTTTTGTTTTTCAGTGAATTCATTTGATCTAAATTCCACGTATATAAGTGGGTTGTGACTTCATGATCAGTGGAAAATGTGGGTGAAACCAGTTCAAACCCAGAGTCTTCGACAACACGTCTGACAGATTAGAGCACCATTCATCTATCCAGGACACGTGTACGAGGCCAGCAGCCTGTTTAACCCAGTCCAAACTGGATTAATATTATCAGATTTGCAGGGTTTGTGCAAGTGAACATTGAAATTGCTTATACGCAAATTTTCCGAGGTCATCCTATTGTCGAATTATTACTGATAATAATAACCTGCCCCTTTAATAATAGCGGACTGAAAAGGCAATTTTCTTGTGAAAATGCATGTGATTACTGGGACCAACAAATTATAATTTGATCATCTGTGAAATGAGAACTGTACAGCAGACAAGGAGGAAATGACAATGAAAATTAGAAAAAGATATATAGAGACATGGGATGGAATAAAAAGTCACGACGTGGGAAAGGAGGAGAAGAAGAGAATATAAGAAACGTTTGATGCGGCATTTAATGCAACTTCAATTCACCATGTCGACATAAACTGAATTAAATATTTGCACTTGTTTAATGCTTGATGCAGATGTAGTGATGGTGTGCTGTCACATGACGGTTCAGACATCCTTAGAGTCTAAAGGTCAGCTTTAAACCTACATACTAATCTTCAGAGCTGCATGGCTGAGCTGAGGGATTGGATAGCACTAAACGTTCTGTAGCTAAACCTGGATCAAACAGAGGTGCTTATCATCAGCCGTGGACTCCCCCATAAACAAGCCATGCCTCTACTCGGGGCCCCTTATCCCAAATATTAAGGACGCTGCTAAGAACCTGTGTGTTATCTTCGACCGTGAGCTAAAGCTTTAGACAAAACACACACTCACACAAAATGGTGCAGTCATGCTTCCACCAACTCAGGCACATTTCTAAAACCAGAGTAGTGTTATCTTTATGCAGCACAGAGAAAATTATCCAAGCTTTTTTTTTCTCTCTCTCTCTCTCTACATGTGTGGACGACTGTAACCATGTGTTTACCTGCCTCCGTGCTGGAGATTTGGCTTAAACTTCAGACTGCAGAACCCACAGTCTGAAGATTTAAGGCCCACCCATGAAGGTGTTCTAGATCTTACAAGTATCTGGACTTTCTACTTATGATGATGTCAAATTGTTACTCCAGGTTTCATGCATTTGGATGGAAATATGTTTTTCATTTTTGTTGTTATTTGCATAATTGCAGGCTTTCCGACAAATATTGTCAGCGCAAATGAATGGAATAACAGCACATGAAAAGACAATCCCTTGGTGAACACATTAGTGCATATAGAACAAAAATAACTCAAGGAGGGCATTGAAAAAGACATAGCAACAAAACAGACAACAATCAAAGAGCGTCATTTTCCTTTTAAACTTTGACAATCCTCACCCTGTACTTTTTCATTTATACTTGGATAAAGAAACTGAACACTTGCTACTGTAAGTATCTGCACTTCTACTTTAAACTCATTGAACTTTTGCCACTTCTTCCAGTTTGTATTCAATCTGTTTGCACATTTCTGCTTTAAAAAGCTGATATTGTAGTACTGATACTCCAAAATCTCAACAGCAGGGGGAGGTCACACACTCAGCACTACAAAAAACACCAACCAATCAATAGTATGTATCCACAGACTGTATCACTCACTAAATAAAATAAATAAATACAGACATCTGCACTATGGTCAAGTTTTCTTCTTCAAACTAAAACTCATAGCCAGTTATTTTGTCATTCAGTCAAAGTAACACTGTGTCTTATAATCTTCATGTGTTGCATCAGCTGATAGTTTACATTATAGCTCTGTTAGCTTAGCTCTGTTAGCTTAGCTCTGTTTTTAGACTCAATGTAGCCACAGTAAAATCACAAATCACCGTTGTTTTTTGTAAAGTTTGTTTTGTCAATAGCTGAACTAAAGATCTGTTTGGAATCCAACAAACAAGGTCAGAACTGTCACAGTTTAGTCTGAACTGTGGATCAACAAGCAGTGAATTTAGCAAAGATTATAACATTACATAATAACATTATACTTTCATAAGCCTCGTGTAAAAGAAAGCTGCCATTTCATCATCAAATTACACTGTTTCTTTTAGAGTTGTGTCCAGTGGTGGACACAACAACAATGCCCCTGTTGTTGTTGTTTTTTTTTATCACTTTGTCACTTTGTGTGACTCTTGTGACCAAAAAGATTATGTCATGACTTCAATTTTTAATGCCTTACTTGTCACTTTTGTCACTTTGTCACATTCTTTGACTGTAAAAGCTGTTTATTAGTGGTTCTCATCTCATCACTGTCTGATTCTTTGCTCAAAGGCCTTGTGGCGTTAGTTTTCCTCACCAGTAGAGTGACTCACTACTCCCTCTAGTGGTCACATAAATCCATTAGTGTGATTATATTCAGCTGGTCCCAAACATTAGCGTCTTTGGCAGAACTTGAACGCTCATCTCTGAACACTCTGATCATTATTTTAGATAATGTTTTAATTTCTGTTTTAAATTCTGTCCACAGACTCAGTTTTTTCAAATGATAATTAGTCTTCTTTGTTTGTATGATAGAAATGGGTGTGTACCCAGATTTTTCATGCGTGGGAATTTTTATGCATTTTTTTTACACAGCCTTTTAAGTATATGCTTCCGTTTTGCTGTTCTTATGTTTTTAATTTTTCTTTTTAGATTTGTAATTTTGTCCATGGAAAGCACTTTGTGTTCCTATCGCTTCAAAAGTGCTGTGCAAATAAAATGTGTTTGTTTTTTTTGTTTGTTTTCCCTGAATGCTGGCTTTGCATGTT
Source organism: Apogon talboti (assembly GCA_037367365.1). NCBI lineage: Eukaryota > Metazoa > Chordata > Actinopteri > Kurtiformes > Apogonidae > Apogon > Apogon talboti. The sequence continues at coordinate 7,928,978 of JAPQRQ010000015.1, read as the reverse complement.
ATTTGTGGTTTGTAAAATTCACTAAGACTTAAATCTGAGGGAGACTGGACTCACTGGACTCTTATTTCAAACAGAATTGCCTTCAAATCTCCACACAGACATCAGCTTAACGGGGGTTTGGGTTGCTTCACAAATTCCCTGTTTCCGTAAGCAGATAGATAGAATTGAGTATTTGCACGTCTATAATGGATGCAGTACATTTATGCCAAAGTAATTCTCCAATTTGACAAATCAACATCGGGCGTACAATCGCACTGGTCCGCTGTGCTGCGACAGACTCCGTATTTTTCACTTCTAGTTTAAAGCAGATTCATAAAAGTTCTGTGATGATGTTAAATAACGGTGAAGCCATAAAAACTGAGCAGAGAAGAAACCCTTTCAGCCTCACATGTACACCAGTGATGGCTTTATAATGACACTGCACTGTTTGTTCAGGTCCATTAAATACCACAAAGTCTCTCACATCAAGAGCCCTTATGTAAATACAGTCCATATTTCCAGTAACATTTCCCCTCAGTGTTTTATTGATATGACATACTCTGCTTAAAACATCTCCTGCTGATGCACATTCCCTCCCTTATATTGTTTGTTGCTTTCTGCGTGTTGTGCTGAGAGCCTTTCAGAGGGGAAAATAAAGCTTTCAACTTGCAAAAGCTTCTTTTTTTTGCCTCGCACGGGGAGAAATCCACAGTCAGAGGCAGAGTTGCCAATTTCTCGAGGTGCAACTACCTTAATAGACCAGAATGCATTTCACAGGGTCCACTGGCTGAATGTTTGTGATTTTTCATCTCTACATCCAGATCCCCACTCTCAAACCTTTTCTGTAATTTGAAAAGACACGGTGCACCATGACGCTGGCAGCTCTTCAATTTCACATTGTTTGATTGAAGAAAAATGTACTTGTCCTTCTCTCTACAAAAATAACTAAAGCTGGTAAACAGCAATTTACACTTAACTATATACCTATAACACATTTATACTCAGCCTTTAAAAGACTGGACCAGGTTTTCTTATGTGAGTGCCGACCGTTTTCTGAGATTTACCTCAGTTTCTTTCTTCTTCTTTTTTTTTTTTTTTTCGTGTTTCTAGATCAGGAATCTCGCCGTCTGCGGTGCATCACGGAATCCACATTGTAGAAATAAAGCTGCTTTTGCACAATCATGAATTGCTGATATCCTGCAGATAAATCATCGGTGCAGGGCAGACAGCTGAGCAGTCATTTCCTGCCAAAAGTGGTTTTTCTACATGTTTGAGCTCCAATCAAATGCAGAACATTAGCATTAGCATCACAAATAACCTCAGCAACAAGGATACCGCTGGATGATTTTCTTTGACAAGGATCTTTTTTTTTTTTTTTTTACATTCACTAGCATTACTATTACTACTACTGTATATAATAATAATAATAATAATAATAATAATAATAATAATAATAATAATAATAATATTCAAATTCAAATTCTATTTTACCTCTTTTTTTTTTTTTAAATGCATTTAACAAGAAGACAGTGAAACCGTATCTCCATTCTCTGTACGTCCTGTACATTGAGTGAATTGACAATAACGAATCTTCCATTCTTGAATCTTGAATCTATTATGCAGTGAGTCAGGCAGGTGTCATGCTACTCCAGAGGAACAGACTTTGTTGTGTGAAACTCAAACTGATGATCTAAGGGGTGTACTTTTCTGTAAAATGCCCTTCATTTATGCTGATTTCCAGAGTTGGGGGACTTGAGTCACATGATTTAAGTCAGAATTTATTGGACTTAAGACTTGTTTCATGAAAGTGAATGAAAGACTAAACCTGGAGCAGATGACTCCATAAGAAACACTCCATCACAAACATTAAAAACCATCACATCTGGACAGGATTCAAAGCTGTCAGACAAATGTAGCGGAGTAAAACACACATTATTTCTGTATGAAATAAAAGACGTACTCAAGCATAACAGTGTCCAAATGAGTCCTGAGGTCCAGACCCTTTGCTGTCCCGGCCCTGTGGGACCCCCTCCCTCCAAACATCGACATCTCAGACCCACTGCACACATTTAGAAACCAACGCAAAACCAAAGTTTCCCAGTAAAGTCCACAATGTCTGTGTTCTGTATGTGCATCAAATGAGTGTTTTTATACTTTTTTTCTGAATTTTGTATTTGTTTATGCAAATCATATTTGATTATTTCAAAAGACACCACAGGTACTATGGTATTATACAGTATGTACTCTATAGGTGTAGGTACTGTGTGTATTAGGATGGGTATAATACACAGACTGAATTTCCCTGCAGGATAATAAAGCAACTTACCTTAACCTCATATAAATCCATTTACTATTATTAATAAATAGGAAACTACATTCCACCTCTTGCGTTTATGTAAATATGCAAAGATACTATTAAGTTTATTTTATCCCTGATGTAATAACTGTTTGTGTGGAGAAAACATATAGGACTGCATTTTAATCTTCCTCGTTGCATGTTTGGGAGGCTTGGAATCAATAAACCAGCATCATCCAGAATAGATCGTCAGAAGTTTGTGTGGCTTTTCTTTTTTTTTTTTCTTTTTTTTTTTAACTTGACTTTACTGATTTTGAAATTGAGCACTTGCATAAAGACCTGAAGATTCAGACTCCAAATGTCCTTGTTGCTTGTGTGACTTCTTTCCACCTCCGCTGAGTTATGAGACGGCACAATATTCTGTAATGAAACTCTTGCTCCCAGACTGTTTAACAGTGGCAGGGTTGCTGTTTCAATACTAAGCCACACAAGCCATAACATTGTATCTAAGCAACACGTTTCACATAACTGTAATTATACTCAGACAAATAGCCCACTTTAGACCTAATCATCAGCATTTCCCGATGCTGCCCCCCCCCCATTTAGTTTTATATGAAACGGCTCAGTGGACTGCATCTGCTGTTTTATGTGACACATGTTACTGACACCAAAAGGGTCATTGCCTCGACATATTTCACCTTGTTCTTTGAGGGAAAAAAAATGAAAAACTATTAAAAGAAGTGACAGCTACATGTTGAAGCTGCAGATACAGTACTGTGCAAAAGTCTTAGGTCACCTTTAGCTTAATCATTTCTTGGTTAAATACAGGGAATATCTGCACAGCCTTAAAATGCATCCAAATAACTGAACTAAATGGGTTCTAATGGTTAAAGTCAGTATTTAATGTGACCTCTGACCCCATGACAAGAAACAGCACAAACAGGTGTTGGATGAAACCTGGTCTAAAACAACAGAAAATTAACACAATAAACCTCATATTGTCTGAACACAAGGATTAAAGACATGTTGAGAGCAAAGGGAGGTCACACTAAATACTAACTCAGGTTTATAGAAGCAGTTTTTTCCCTGAAACTTTTGTTTTTACTGTTGTACATACACACAGACTGAGAAACGCATATGTGCGATTATTCTAATTTTACTAAACCACTAAAGCTACTGTTGGCCGTGGACTTCTGCGCGGCTCTGATTTGTAGGGAGGCAAAGTCAGGATGACGTCATTGATGCATTTAATCGTTTGGTGTGCAGTCTTTATAATTATATGTCCGACTGATTGTGATATAGAATTTTTCCATCAGACAGGGTGGGACTTCTCTCTGGACAAACACTACATTTGTTTGTCATCTTTGCAGCAAAAAACCCCACTTATTTTGCTCCATCCCTCAAGCAACACAGCTGCTCACATGCAAATCTGTATTGTACTACAGGGCAGAAGATGCCAAAATACAAATGTCATCTTCATATTAAATTGTCCACATAGGATTAATTATACAGGCAATATTATTGGTCCACTTGTTAGAAAAACACTGCCTGAACCCACGAAAAACAAATTAGATAATCTGATGTTCATCAATTTATTAGTGTCCAAATGAAGTGCCGTATTGTATTTTATTTCCAGCCCATATTTGTTGATAATTCCTACCTGCAGACGTGCACATGGAGTACATCTAATTACACCTTCCCCTCTCTATCAAAGCAGCAGCCTGACCTGACAACAGGTGATAATTTAATTCGGGAGGCTGGATAATTGAATTTAAAGAGCGAATAAGGCGAGCCAATGAACTGATCTGGTCTTTCTACAGTCCATTAGGAAATTGCTCAACCAGATAGTAGCAGACCTCCCTAAAGACATATAGGATTAGCATCAATTTCATAATATTTTAAGTGATTTAGTGAACAGCATATCATGTGGAAGATTGATAAAAATACAGGAGTCATGTTTTATTCAAAATGTATTGACCTTTCTGATAGAATTTCAGACTTTTAGAATTTTGTAGAATTAACGTTAATAAAATGCTATTGACGTCCGACGGTACCTCACAGTTTATCTGGATATCTTCAGGATCCAAAAGGAAGAATTAGACCAGGCACAGAAATGATAGCTGATGTTATCTCCAGCAGGGAAGGATGCAGAGTTGCTGAGGGTTTGATTTTTTTACAGCTCTGTTCTTTTCCCTGACAACGTTTTATTGATCCGTACTGTAATGCAAACAACCAACTTTTATTACCTTGCTGCTTTACTTCAGGGCTGTGGCTAGCACTGAGGACACAGAGGTGATATCTGTATGTCTTTTTTAGCAAGTGTCTCAACCTAAGTGTCTCAATTTTCAGGGCAGGAATGTCAAAAAATGCATAAATGGACAAATACAGTGCACCACGCTGCTCATTGAGCCACACTACTCCAACAAACAGGTGTCGAAAGAGACTAAAATGTGAAGAACACATCATTGGACATTGATAAATCCAGTTGTTATGTGATAAACAGTGCTCAAAGATCATAACCCTGTCATTTGTCCATTATCGATAATAGAGTGATCGTGTCTCTCTATAATTTTTCAGTTGTTGAATCTAATGTCATGGTCCCATAAAACGCATTCCAGGAGCCTTACTGCACATTTCCTATAACCTCTTTCTAGTTTACGATGAGCTAAATTCATGTATTTAACTAAAATACACTTATTAGTTTAATTTTTCCATCAGTTTTTACCTTTTACCTACAACCACAATTGTAAGTCCTTTAAGGACCGCCTCTGCACCTTCCCCTGAACAGAACCACACTGATAAATGAAGAACCATGTGTAAAGGTGTGAAACACCTCATAAGAGTCATATTCTATATTAGGATATTCTGTAAGATCTGGAGAGAAATGATATTAATTAGCTAACACACTGATGGTAGCTAACGGTAAACTTTTTTTTTTCCCTCCTCCTATTAAGACTTGTAACTTTACTTATGGGCTTTTTCCCATTTCCTCTGTTCTTTATCATCACATACAAAGTAATAGAATAACAGCTGGGTTTATTTTATGGACAATCATGCAACAGATTGAATACACAAGAAAGAATAGAATTGGACCAAAAGTAGGAAGTGATGTCACAACTTAAAAACTAGATAGTCTAAATATACCAATAAACTGATGATACACCAACACGAAGGAAAACAGACTGGACTGATGCACATATGTACATCCCTAAAGAAGGGAGAATGAGAACTGTGATTGACAGCTGTGATTGACCAGTTACTGTCCACTGAGTCAGACTTTCAGAGCTTTTTTCCAAACAGATACCTGAACTGTTATTGTAGTTGATAACTTCATTCATTCACACATTCATTCACTCACTCTTTTACCAAACTGCTTTATCCTCGGAATGGTTGCAGGGGTGATGGAGTCTATCCCAGTGTTACAATGCAAATACTCAATAAAGCTGACAGTTTAAGTAGTATTTATTCATTCACTCATTCATTCATAATCTTTATTTAAACTTGGAGATACTGTATATTGAGGAAGGAACCTCATTTACAATATACCCGAGACAAAACACAGAGCATTTGAAACATACAATGAACATATCAGAAATACCAAAAAGTAAAAGCAACAAAAATGAACTGAAAACAGAGAACTCTAATTAAACACAGGAGCAGCTGGAGGTAAAATAAGATGCAATTATGGATTTAAATTGTCCTAATGATAAAAGTGTGGTGAGTTTCAGATGGTTTTGCAGAGTGTTCAGGTTGCAGGTGCACAGTAAGAAAAACTCAGTACGCACTGAAGGACCCTGCAGTGTGAGACAGTCCTTTGAGCGTATATGATAGAGACTTGTATTAAAAGATACTAAAGAGTTAATATAGGATAGTAAAAGACCAGTGAGAGCTTTAAAAACAAATAAAATCCACCCAACTGTGGAATACAGGTCACAATAGTGTTTAGCATTAGCTCATACTATGACCCTTCATCTTCCTGCAGCTCCACCCCTTTTGTCCAAATACGGTCACTTCACTGTTCAAGGAGCCGACATGGAGACGGCTAAAAAGCAAACAGCTGGATTCAACAACAGCTCAAAAAACAATGGGTGACGTAATGTTTTATACAGTTAATAAAATGCATGTGACTCACTTTTTTTGTTTTCTACAGCTTTTCGAAAGTTGTATAAACAGATATTTGTCCAACAGTTCATCAGTCTGTTAGCAGGGTTGTACAAAAACTACAGCACTGGTTTTCATGAAAACTGGTAGAAGGATTGGGCTGAATAAAGTCGCATAGAATGGACCTGATCAGTGGAGGTGGTTCTGACAGTAAATGACAAAAAAGGTACATAAACTCAACATTATCAACTCATCTAATGGATTAGAAGGACTTCTGCCCGTTGTACATGGTGACCAAACGTCCTCTTTTCATGTCCTGTCCGAGCACAAGCACAATTTCGATGTCTGTCGCTGTCACCATTCGTGTAATCGGTAAAGTTCCAAATCCTACTGTAAGAAAACGCTTTGTGCTTTCCAGTAACATATGGGACATTAGGCAGTGAAAGGCACTGATCCACACCAGCCTGTGGATGTGTGGAAGGACGGACCTGTCCATAGACACACTACAGCAGGGGTGCCAAACATGCGGCCCGTGGGCCAAAACCGGCCGCCAAAGGTTCCAACGTGGCCCACGGTATGAATTTCCAAAGTGCAAAAATTATACTGAAGTTATTAAGAGTCAAACTTGTTTTAGTTCAGGTTCCACATACAGACCAATTATGATCAAGTAAAATAACAGTATAATAACCTATAAATAATGACTCCAAACTTTATTCTTGGTTTAATGTGAAAAAATAAAAATACAATTTATATTATGCCTATAAATAATGCAAAGAAAACCTGATTAAATTATGAAAATATTTACATTAACAAACTATCCTTTAACAATAAAATGTGAATAACCTGAACAAATATGACCTGAAAGAAAGGACACAAGTACAAACACACATCAGCTTTTATGAAACGTCTGCAGTTAGAATAATAAAATAATTCCCAGCAGCCTTTAATAAGCTCTTCACACAGAATACTACGGTACTTGCATAGAGCATGATCAAGTATCTGGAGGTGGAGCCGAGTGGCCTCATTTTTGGAAATCAAACTATGGTCACGCTACTGCTGTACAACTAACAAAACAAGAAAACAAGGGGGAAAATGTCAGACACATTTTGTAGTCTGTGTGTCTGTACCATTATGGATGTATCAGATGACTGTTTGGTGCCTAAAGGAGGTCTGCGCTCTTTGGCGTGTCCTTGTTGTTCAAGTGTTTCACAGTCTCACCATGCGTATTAGCTCCTGTAACATTTTCAAGCCCTGGCAGCAGGTGGGCGTCTTCTGATGTATGACACTTTTGACTGAGTGGTGGGTGTTCACTGTGTCTGAATGCATTGCAGGAGAAAGCTGCTTTTCAACTTTCCAATCATTTTCACATCGTCCCACAGAGAAGAGAGTGGTTGTCAAGGGGACGAAGACGGAGACGGGGAGAGAACAAAAGGGTGGTTGTATGTGTAGAGATGAAAGCTGGGCTGTAATTTAATGACAATAATTAAAGTCTTTTTATAGATGCTTTGACTTTGGAACAAACACACAAAATGCAGTCTACAAACAATGAGCAGTACTGTGCTGAAAGAATACATTAGAAGAGACTGCAAAACAGTAGATAGGTGAGAAAAATATGACAGTTTAATTAAAGTATAGAGTATAAAGTATTTCATAGTTTAGGAGCACGTTTCATTAAACCCAGCCTGTGAAAGTCCCTTTGAAGGAAATGGTAGAGGTTGATCTGAGGGAACATAATAAAGGACAGAACTGTGACTAAAAATGCTTCACTGTATCCTTAAAACATACTGGAGAAAGTGGAGCCCAGACAAAGCTGGGATGACATGATCTCTCTTTTGTTTTAGTTAACACCCCAGTAGAATATTGAATCAGAAGAAGCCTGTTAGAGTCTCTCTGTTAGAAAGCCTGTGTATGAATAATGCATGACAAACAGTCTGCTTGGAATGAAAGTATAAATTAGTTTTTTTTGTGTCATTACAGGTCAGGAAGGGTCAAACTTTAGCAGTGTTTGTGAAATGAAAAGATGTTGGATTTTTAGCCCCGGGTTTCGAACCTTAATTCAGACTCTGAAGGCGCCACTTATTGTGGATTTTACCTGGTGGGTACATTAGCTTAATAACACTTAGGAAGAGATCTTTTTACATGCTTTTGGAAAAACTAAAAGAATCTCATTTGTACTTCCTGCAATTATCTAACATAGTCGAAAACATCACATGCAAATATAAAGAAATATGTGTGTTCATGTTTTGTAATATTGCATTTTCTGTCATTAATGCGAGCTGTTTATTGGGACAAATGCTCTTAGATTTACTTCATTCAAAGATGCTGTCTTTTGTTATATTACTCAAAAGTAAATTATTTTATATACTAATATAACACTGAAGTAAATGCTGGATTAATTTAAGGGTGTCTAACATTATTACACAACACTGAGGTTAGGGAAATTCAGTTTCTGCATTTTATATTTCTCCTAATACACACATGACCTAGTATTAGCATTAGAACATTAGGAGTGGTGAGCTGACATTGAAGGTGCTGTTATCATGAAAATATCAATAATTATCATGATCAGATTAAAGGCAGGTTTATAGTCCTGAGTGAAAGCTGAGGAAACCAGAGGGTTATTTGTGTTAATGAGCTTTTCTTCATGGTCCGAACATGACAAACATTTCACAAAACTATAGGTGGAATCTATCAAACAATTACAATGCAGTCAATTTCAACCAAACAGTTACAATACGGTATATTTTCAGCATCAGAATGTTGTACAATTATAATGAGAAGAAAAGTCAAGTTATTTTCAAAGTTTTAATGAAAACAATAGTAAAAGCAAAGTAATTTATACCACAATATAATTTTGTGTGATAATTTTGGATAGTTTATCTCCAAGGAAAAGGATCACGATATATTATGATGAAATAAATTCAATCAAATGTAGAACTAAATAGATATTAAAGATATGTGAAATATTAGACGTGTGGGAAAATAAAAGAAACACTGGTTTATCTTTTTTTCCACTACAGAGAAAAAAAAAATCACACTGCTTTTGATTAAAGAGTTCCTGATTCTGTTGTAACTAATACTCTTAAAGCTGCAGGAGGTGCAGTATGGGAGGGGGAGGGGGAGGGGTTAGAAAAGGTACACCTTCTCCTCTGTGTCCAAATCTAAATATAGATGAACCTGACAGCGTTCCACGCTGCTGTGTCAAAGCGCCGAACATAACAGTGGAAACGGAGACAGAATCTGATCAACCATCGTTAATTACAGTATTTATCTCATACCTGTGTGAAAACACCTGTGATTCCCTGTGAAAAAAAAAAAAAAAAACAACCTGTGATTGGTCGAATCCTGCATCAGAGCATAGATTTTCTTCATGCATGAAGTAGATTGGACACTGTCACAATGCTCAAAGATGGGTCAGTTTTATGCTACAAAGCTATAAAACTCTTCAAAATAAGAATTACATCAGAACCAACTGTCTTTACATTCTGTTTCCTCACAGTATGAAATGATGAAGTGGAGAAAGAACTGTTCTATCCTTCTATCTGCATCCTGATCCTTTTCAATCAGGTGGAACCAGTGATACCTCTTTTTTTTCTTAACAGTGCAGACTTTTATGAATATATTTGCTCATTAACTTTTTCACATCCTCCTTTTTTCATAGAGTTTCATTGGAGTTACAGTTAGGCTTTTAACCGACGGTGTGTAACATAACGCATGAATTAAAACCTCGTTTGAAAGGGAATCATTTCCTTTCTTTTTTTTTTCTTTTTTTTTTGACGAATCCTGAAATGGCTCTCCATTGACCTTGTGGATGTAAAACAGTCAACTTTAAGAAACTGTTCACCATTGTGTCTGTAACTAAATACAGTTCAGACTGTGATGATGATTCATGCTCATGATGATATTATTAAGAAAAATCGACTTAGGACTGATTGACTTTAACCCATAAAGACCCAAACATCCACCGACCAAAAAAATCTACTGATCTAAACTGTTTAATACCTGCTGATCCATTAATCCTATCAATACATGTCAATAATTGGTGTAAAACCCAGTTTGTCATCTTTTCATGGTCATCAGATATGACCCATTTGGACATTCAGAGGCTCCGTAGTTACCGTGGAAACACCGTCATCTTCTACAACATTGATTCATCAGTAAAACCCATGGAGTTGGATCAGTGACAGTGGATGGACACACTGGGTTTATGTTCAATTAATGATAGATTTACCTGAAAAAGTAACTTTTTCTTTCAGTTTTCCGTTTCTGATATAATAACCCTCAACTTTAATCTTAGTTTTTATGAACACCTTCATGATCAGTAAATTAAATATAGGAAAATACCTGATTTATATTGATAAAATGCAAAATACAAAGGATAATATTACAATAAATGGTGATAAATCACTTCAGAAAGGGTAGATATAGACAAATTTTCATTTGGGAAGTGACACAAAAGCAGCGCTGGGTCTTTAAGGGTTAAAAAGTGAGGAGGGACCTTATGTAAAAATGAAAGTAATGTTCATGGACAAAAGGTTATAGTTTAAAGGTTTGTGGTTCCCTGTGGGTTCTATGTAGGATCTGGCCTAGTCTTACCTTGCGTTTGTCGGGTGCAGTCCTGACTCTTTCCTTTCCTCTTACTGGTCACTTCACCTTGGGACACACACCCCTGGAAAGCACATACTGTTTCTCTATGGCCTTTGAGCGCATAGATGCTCAGTCACTTTGAAATCCTCACAGCGCACATTGTTTTCTGGCACACAATAAGGTAATGCAAAAAAAAAAAAAAAGCCTAGAAGAAATGGGGCAGAATATATTGTTGCAGACCCACTATTCCCAAAACTTCAACCTCTCAGATGATGACCAGGGCCAGCGCTGAGCTAGTGGATGTCAGCCAGAGAGGTCAGACTAGTCCCAGTGTATCTATCATAGCTGCCAGGAGGGTCACTCTGTCAGATCCCCACGGTGAACCGCCTTCCTGGATCAGAGGGGACGCTCTGCTGCCTCCATGACCCCTAGAAAACCTCAAGGGGAAACAGCAGGATCTGACACTGTTTCAATGATCTGGGCTCACAGAGTGGAGTAGACTGAAGAGGGCTGGAAATGAAGAGGGGTCCTACCATCACATTATGGATTCTACCTGGAGACATGTACTTGAATACTTATTAAATAGAATGCTTTCATTTTGTGGCCAAAACAATACAGAACTGTAAAAGGAAACAGACGTCTACCAGAAAACTGAACAATAGGAGCGTTATGTTTCAGACAACATATTGTAGCGAGTGTGTGGAGAATCAGAAATGAAGTCTTCAAACTTATGTTTTATTCTTAACCACCCCCATATGGAACAGAATGAAACAAAGGAGCAACTTAGCTCATGGTGCAAGAATATGCAACTCAATGGAAATATTCATTCAACAAAAAAGGGTCAAACACACCATAACTCTGCTAGAAAAAGAGCAACACTTCTTATCAACTCAGAACACTGTAAAACACATAACTGCCCCAACTAGTTTGTCCCAGTGCATGCTGGGAAACTCCCCCAGCTGCTCCTCCAACACGTCACAATATATTCAAACAGCATTAGTTGGATTGGATGTTAATTAAAAACAAGTTCTTTAAATGTGGAAAAAACACCAGACTGAGAATGTGAACCTCCTCTAAAGGACACCAGTTGGTTGTTCATCTCAGTTTGTCGTAGTGTTGGACGACACCACACTTTTATCATTCAATACGATACCGATTACTTTTTTGGCATATACAGTGAACCCTCACACTTCGCGGTCTCAGTACATCGCGGAGGCGTCGGTGGTCTGTACGCTGATTGGCTGACAC
>JAPQRQ010000015.1:7856324-7868316 GCA_037367365.1 Apogon talboti | reverse complement strand
TAACACTATACAGAAGTCACTTATTTTTACTGGACTCCTTTGGTAATTATTTACTTTGTGTTGCCGCATTTCGGCAGCCACCACTGATGTGATTGCGCGATTGTTGCCATTCATCATTTCCCACCTGCCGCAGCCTGAACCCCATTCATCACTTCCCACCTACCTGAGCCGAGCGTGGCTGTAGAATCACAGCGCCTGAGCGGGAAACGGAAAATAACAGTGATTGAACGTCAAGGGAAGCAGATGTCAAACTGGTGTTGCCCCGGAATGACACGCTGGTCCTTCACTTTTCCCTGTCACTTTAAACTGGTAAATGACCTTCAGCGTAGAAATGCTATAGCTGCGCTGTTCGGGCTGATGGCGAAAGCTGACAGATGAGCGAAGACGCACCGAGGCCTTCAGAAAGCTCTCACATCATTAAGGGGCCGTGTCATGTGACCGCAAAGGACTGATGAATTTCTTCACACCTAAGGACCGGGGTGTGTGAGAGCACCCTTATATTAATTTAGAATCCATCTAGCCCTTTGAGGAAAATTGTTACATGGTTACGTATTATAAGACTAATACCTTTCAGCTGTGTGACAGCTTCTCTGGTGGGAATAGAAGAGCTCGTTTACTCTCAAAACTAATATTTAGGCTTTTGTGATGAGACTGTACTTCTTAGCACTGAGTAATTAGACCTAAAGGAATGAAAAACCACCACCACCACCACTACTAACAACATTCTGCAGAAAAGGGCAACCCTCCTAAACATTTCCACTAATACCAATCAAGTAAGAGCAGGAAAAAAAACAAATAACTGTAACATGCAAACTATTTTTTTTTTGTTTGGAAGTTGGATCCAATATAATGAGGCAAGAAAAATAATGAGTTTTTTTTTCCTTCAGTGCTCTTAATTTTGTTTGGTTGCCAAGCAATATGCGATTAAAATGGCAGTATGAACCTGATAAGCAACTGTTAAATAATAATATTGAAAGGAGACATGGCAGATCCAGAGTTGTGTAATCAGACGGAGGAAGGAGGTGGGAGGAAAGCTGTAGGTGTGTTTGCCATAGAAAATATATGGATTTAAAGTTTCAGTGAGAAGGATTTAGGACGACCGAACTAGAAATGGAGCCTCCATCCATTTTCTGAACTTCTTATTCCATATAAAGGTCATAGGGACGCCAGAGTCTGTCTAAGTGACCAGCGGGTGAAGGCGGGGTCACAGGGCTGACAAATACAAGCCAACAACCATTCACTCTCACATCAGACTGCAGGCAAATGGGGCCCAAATCCACCGTTTTTTGCCCATATGTGACCTGGATCTGATCTGTTACAGACAGTTTGAACAGCACAAATGTGATTCTTTCAAATCCAACCCAGGCCACTTTCGTATGTGGTCCTAAATCCAATACGTATCTGATATTTTGCAATGTGACTTCCGTCTGAACGGTCAGGTCGCATTTATCCGACCTTTACATCATTGAAATGCGACAAACGTCCCAATGCTGCGTCCCTGCATATGTACGTCTATAAACACAGGGCGCGCCTGCGTGGTCACGTATTACATCAGGACCTCTTTTACGCATGCAGGTCACTTCAGGGTCATATTCAGTTCATACTCAAAACTAATAGAGGTCGCATTTAATGTGTAATATGAACAAGCACAGAAAAAAAAATCAGATTTCACCAAAAAAATCCAAATTGTGCATTAAGACCTGCTGTCTGAACATGGTCTTAGATCGACCATTGAACCTATTAAAGTGCATGTCTTTGGACAGTGGCAGGAAAAAGCCCTAAAATGGAGCATAATAGTCATATTTATGTTTTCATTAGTGTATTGAAAATAGAAACTGCTTAGTGAGTCCACTATGTTTCTATACTAGATCACAATGGACTTCCTCCTTTTTTCCCCACCTGCCATTTTACTATGACTGTGCATTAGAGTGATCCGTCTCATAACCCCTTAAAGTCCAGCACCCGCAAAACAAACACCGGCTGTAACAGTGTTTTTAGCAGCCAATGTGGGCGCATTATGCAAGTCTACATGTACCAACACTTCAGGACCTCATGGCATCCACTGCAACCATATTTTGGATGTGGAGGCACTTGAAGAAAACTGATGACATGAGCCAAGTGAACTTGTTACCTACCCTTGGAGGAAGGTGTCTGCAGTGGTCAGCATACTGTACATACAGACCAGAATGCATGTCAGATTAAATGCTGTGTTTATTCTTTTTTGTCTTTTTCTCTTGTTTGTGTTTCATGTTTTCAGTTGGATGAAATCTGCAACTTCAAGATAAGATAAGATAAGATAAGATAAGATAATTAGTCCAGCATTTGGAAAATTTACCAGAAAGATCTTGACAAAGAGAGAAATAAGTTGCAAAAGAGCAAAAAAAGTTGCTCTAAAAGCATGTTTACAATAACATGGATAAAATATTAAAGGAAAAATACCAGTCCATCCTCTGAGGGTCAGGAGATACTATTACATAACATATTTCCTTTGCTAACATAAATGAAAACTCTTAATCAAGGTATAAAATAAAAAAATAACTCTTTTCTATGTTGATTTGCCTTTTACAGTGTTTTGGTCTATCATTGGTAAATCAGTTTTGAGCATTTTTTAAAATTATTTTCTTGTTACATCTTTTACTTACTTATCGAATAAGAGCTGAATAAACGTCTAATTGGGTTTTTAACGATTTTATGTTGTGACAGCCAGCGTTTACTTTACAGCAGAATAAGCTTTGTTTCATAATCTTTATCTAGTTTCATCTCTTCCTTTGTTTTTGTCTCACTTCATCTTTTCACTGTCATTTTGATCTTGTGTTTTCACCACTGTTCCATCCCTGTGGATGAACAGAAATGACGCACAGTAAAAAATCATAGATAATTTGTCTTGAACACGTTCAAAGTAAAGTATTGGGCATGTTTGGAAAATGAAGGAGAATAAAATGAGTTAAAATCCAGCAGGTAGATGGAAAAAGTGCAGATATAAAAGTGCAGATATAGTAATGTGTAGTAACAAAATATTTAGGCTATATTTGATTATTTCTATTTAGTTATTCTGATTTCTTACCACACAGAGGTTTTGTGGGAAACCCTGTCTGGGTTGAATTTAATAATAACAATATCCTTTTCTAAGTGAATTTAGATAGTAACCTGTCAGAACTGAAAGCCGATAAATGTGATATATGACCCATGCAAACAGTACAGACCAGGATACAACAGCTTTATATTAAATATGGTGACCAGTGCCCCAAACCTCATGGATTTATCCGCACTGGTAATAAATCATGCGATCAGAAATCCAATGAGCTTTTCAAACACATTACGCTGTATTCAGTATTCACAGCGATGATGACCATGTCCTTTTGCTGTGATGTGACTGCGTGCCCTCCTGTCACTGACAGTTTTCTCTTCAGCTCTCCAGAGTAATGATGAAGATGAATGAGTGTTTGTGCAGTGAGTTCCTCTGAAGCTGGTGAACTGTGCTCCTCCATCTCTTTCCATCTTGTTGTTTTGTTTATTTAACATCCCCTTTGAGAGACTGCACGCCTGCCGAACAGAAGGTCGCTGCTGGATTTCCAACAACAGCTGATAGACAGATAGATGAATGAATGAATTGTAACAAATGGCTATTTCTGTACTTATCGGAATAAAAATCCAGATAATGTCATTTCTATGCATCCCTAATAGATATTTTATCAATTCCTAAAAAAAAGTCTTTGATTGTTATTTGGAGATTATTATAAACCCTGCACCACATGGTAAGGCAAAGTGTTTTTTTAGCATACACATGTATTTTAGATTAATTCAAGATTAAAGGATTAACTCACAAGCACTGACAGGACAATTAACCTATATGTACCTGTTTTTAATGTCAGAGGAAACTGCAGGACCCCTGAGCTGCTCCAGTCTGACTGAAAACTGAACCTGTAACCTTCTAGCTGTGAGGTGGAAGTGCTGGCCGTTACGCCGCAGTGACGCCAAATTCTCCTGTCAGTGTCCTTGACTAAGACACTGGCATAGGTGTGGGTTTGCTCCTTCAGTGGACACCCACTGCTCCTTATGTATGAAGCGCAAAGCTTGGATTTTCCTACTGGGAAGTGTGACTATAGTGTATTATCTTTGATCTATCTTTGAGATATGGGACTCTAATTGTCTTCATAAATGCTTTGCCTCATAGTTCCATTTTTGCTCTACAACTGAAATGCAAGTGTTATGTGTCTGTCTCTAAAAAGAAGAGGTTCGACCGGCTACTTTAATCGACTGTTGATAGACACCAGTCTAGACAACTGCATTAGAGTCCATCAAAAGACACTGAGCGACAACAGCGAAGTGGATCTGGAGGGATTGTGTTGGCCAGTCAACCAAACAGACAAGTGACAAGTTTAAAGAAAATCCAACATTAAGCGTCTTAGTAAGGTGTCAATCAGCCCAAGCTCATGTGAATCATACAGCGTCTAATTCCTGCAAGAGACTAACATGTAATAAAACTAGTCCTTTCTGATGAACAAAGTAAATACCTGGCCCAGCTCATTCCAATGATCACAAATAACCCTTCACCTATACTGTACATCTCACATCACCAGTGTAATGTAGCAAAGCAAATAGTGGAGACTCCAGTGATTCACTCAACCCACAGAGAAATAATGTGCTTCTAGTACATTATTGAAGCCAAGGAGGGGACTCAGAGATCACAGACCCGTACCATCGTGGTCCAAAAGTCTTCAAAAACAAATGTCCTTTGTAGCCATGTTCGAAAAAAATCCTAGAAGATCTGTCCCCTTTCCTGAGGACCTGTGCAACACTGGGAGGAGTCAGATGAATAATCAGCCTCAAGACCATTTTTTGAAGATGCTGGCCTTATCTGGGTCCCACATACATTTTTAGTCGCTCTTGTCTCATTTGTAGTCAAAGAAGATTCAAGGTTTTGTTTCAAGACAACAGCTGTACACATATCATTAATTTTCTCCTCCTTTCTGTGACTTGTTTTTTAATATAATTGCTGTGGTTTGAAAAAAATAATCTCTGAAACATTTTTCGAGTGTGAATATTTTTACCAAGTCTTAGTATGGCTTTCCACAAACTTTGCTACACTGCTCCTCACTCCTTGTATCATATCGATCTGTACTTGGGTCACTATGAGGCCACTGCTTTCTATCTGGTCTAATCTTGGTCTCGACTTGGTCTTGGGCTCCATGGAGTCTCTGCCGTGGCACATTCTGGTCCTGATCATGACTTGGCCTTGGGTTCGTTGACTACAGTGCTACCCTTCAGTCAAATGCATTTCGTAATTTCTCACGTCTTCTGACAAAAGAAGCTTCATTGATCTGAATGTGCTCCCT
Organism: Apogon talboti; assembly: GCA_037367365.1. Taxonomy (NCBI): domain Eukaryota; kingdom Metazoa; phylum Chordata; class Actinopteri; order Kurtiformes; family Apogonidae; genus Apogon; species Apogon talboti. The sequence goes on along the minus strand of JAPQRQ010000015.1, from coordinate 7,862,980 downwards.
GGTTTGACTCGTATCTGTAGGCAAGTGGTTGTGCAAATACAGAGGAGAATTTGCATTATGAAAAGGAGTCCTGGAGCAATGTTGGTATTCGTCCTGGCATGATTTCGCCTTCATATTTCTTTCTGTATTTGTGTAATAACCTTGACTGGGAAACATATCAAGCATCTGTGGCAGAGATATTAGCCATAAACAACCTCTGCACAACAAACCAGACTGATGATGCCTCCCTGCACACTGCCTTGTTCTCTCCAAAGGCTTTTCATTGTCTGAGCTTCAAGGCTTTGGAAATAGATTGACTGCTGCTGTTGCTGCTGACAGACTTAGCTACTCTCTCCCTGCAGCAGCTGGAAAGCACAGAAGAAGTAATGTGACATCTCTCCTCTCGCTGCCAGAAGACGCCTGGAACAGCTCAGGCTTTTTCATCTGTCACTCTGCAACCAACAACACCTCCCTTCAGCCATCCCTGCACCAGCCTTTGTATTTGAGCTTCACGCTTTGATCATCACTCATGTTCCTCCATTCTTAGACCAGGAAGTGTAATTGTTGTTTGTCACTGTATCTGTGACCATCTTTTCAGAAAGGGTCCAAGTGAGTAAATGGTGAATGGACTGCATTTATACAGCACTTTTCCACCGTATTCCTGCTTCACATTGTGCTGTTATTCGCATTTTTTACACACACCACAGAGTGTACTCTGAGCTACTTGGGGTTCAGCGTCTTGCCCAGCAACACTTTGACATCTGAACAGGATCCAGGGATTGAATCAGCAACCTTCTTCTGAAACATGCGGTCTAAATGAGTACTGTAGAGGTCCCAGCACAGTAAGCCGTAGTCTCATTTTGTAGTGGAAAGGCCAAAGCTCCGCAGAATGGATCGCACCCACTTACAGCATCAACAAATTGGCTGCTTATTCTTCTGCCATTTTCTTTAACCCTTTAGAGGGCACTCATTGAAATACTTTGAAATCCAAAATTTCAACCTTATTGTGTAATTGGACATCGCCATCTACCTTCTCGTCAGTTGCCGTGACGACAGTCTCATTCCTCTTGCCATAAAACATCCCAGCAGCACTAAATAAAAAGTAAACACGTGCAATAAAACAACTGTTATAAGGTCGTAAACTGACAAAAATCACTCATATTCACCATTTACAGCTTCAAAATGTCTATAAAACCTTTCTGAATCACTATATAATGTTATAAATCCAACATGCTTCTTGACCTCACTGAGGCACAGGATTGGCCCCATGTTTAATGTTTGTGGATATTACCAAAAATAGTCACTTGTCCGATGAAGGGTTAAGAACATAATCACAAAGGGTTTGGACTAATGAAATCTAGTGGAGTTTCGGTTGTTTCAGGCTTTACTCACATGTCAGTACTCTTTTGCTTTACTGATATTTTGCATCCATAACACCATCTACAGAGGAGTCCATCATATTTGGCTAAAGCTATTAATGTAACACAGGCAGATCCAAAATGTGTTCCATTAATGTCTACATCTTAAAATTATGTACATGTTCATATAAGATTTCGCAGAAACATTAGTCAATATGTTCTGTTCAGTGCTCAGAGCTGGCAGCAGCGTCACATCGCTGTTCAGTCTGTTTCCAAACTCCAATGGCAAGTGTACTCATTTACACCCAGCACGGTGGAGGAAAATAAAATGTTCTGCGAACCTGTAGGTCTAACAAATATTTACTCACAACTTGTGCTGAATTAGCTTAAACTCCTTCCACACCAGAGATATTACCTTAAAGGCTCTGTTAGTGCAACATTCATTTTTTTCCTAAATATATAAGTTGTGTTGTTGAGGACGATATGTGATGGACATTTCATGGAATCACTGTAAACTATCAGTCATTGAATAAAGTGTGAAACTCATTGTTGACACATACAGCACCTGTATATATCAGCAAGTTTTTCCTTAAAACCGAACTCAGTCAAAATAAGTGTCCTATCATTTTTATGTGCTGAATCAGCTGATAGTTTACATTATAGCTCTGTTAGCTTAGCTCTGTTTTTAGCCACAAAACAGCCACAGTAACACCACAACTCACCTCTGTTTTCTGTACGGTTTGTGTCATCACTAGCTGCACTAAAGATCTGTTTGGAATCGTCCAAACAAGGTCAGAATGGTTACTAAATGGTTTAGTCTGAATTATGTTTTAACAAATGGTGGATTTAGCAATGGTGGATAATAACATCACATTATAACTTCATAAGCTTCATAACTGAACTCACCAGCAGAGAAGAAACCCTGTAATTTCACCATCAAACTTCATTCAAAGTTTATTCTTTTACTTTGGAGCTATAATTTAGAGGTGGAAACAATGGGAACACTTCTATTTTTAATGCCCTTGTCACTTTCTTTGATTCTAAAGGCTTTTTCTTACTGGTGTTTGGCGTTAGCTTATCACATTGTGATGGTTTGGTCAAGACTCTTTAACCTTCAGAGTCTGCATCACCCCTGAGTGTTTTTGCTGGATTGGGTTTTTACATACATTTTCACAGAGAAATACTATTTGTGAATTAATTAATTCAGGTTCATCTAAAATCACAATGCAAACACATGTCCAATTACAGTCTATGTTTGTGCATTGGGTTTTTGCTTTTTTCTGTGTCGGTGATCATGCTTTTCACTCACAAACAAATAATGTGTGGGAAAAAAATCCTCTGCTTCCATTTGGTCAGTTTTTCACTTACAATATCTGAACACCGTTAGTGAAGGACATGTGAATGGAGACTGCAGGAGCCGTCATTCTGCTCCAAAGAGGCCAAATGACTGTATCAGCCTTTGTCCAGCTTAAGAGCTTTTCTTACATATACATACTGCGCACTGCACAGACTCATGCATGGCTTTAATGGTCCTGCAGCTGGCATGTCATTTTGTCTGTCACAGCCTCATTTCATCACATTCATGTTGAGAAATAGCCAGACCTGAGAAACTACGGGATTTAGAATCACTTAGGTAAGTCAGTCCTCCACTGGAAAATATAAATAACAAAATTAATGGTTTCAGTGTCTTTCTTTCTTTCCTTCCTTCCTTCCTTCCTTCCTTCCACACAACCTGGTTAATTCATCTTTAACTAGTTTATATAAAGAGAATAGAGGTTAAAGGTTTTATTTTTTGTCAGACATTACTCGTCCTGACCTGAGACCTAATCATTCTTCTTTTTTGACTCCATTAATGGACTGCAGTGTGCTCGCTGTATTGCTGCTTGCTCGATAATTATCATTCTTGTGTATCTGTAAAGAAAATCATTAGTGAGCTGTGTGTCTGTGCAGTAGGCCCACTGATTACTTGTTTCTGTGTTAGCAAAGACATTAACCAAGGATGGATATTGGCATCAGAGCGGGGCGGAGCCAGAACTGATCAATCCTCTGTTAATGAGTTCTTTTTCCCTCTTCTCTCACACTGCCACCGTGTAACTGAGTACAAATCTCAGGTACTTCAGTTGAGTGTCCACATTTTAGGATACTTTCTGCTTTACTTTGCAACATCTCTCGTTTATCGCGGGGGTTCCGTTCTAAAAATAACCCACAATAGGCGATATCCACGAAGTAGTCAGCTTTATTTTTTCCACTGATTCTATCTGTTTTAAGGCTGTAAAACCCCTCACACACACTTTATACACTTTTCTCAGACAGACATTAACATTTTCTCACATTTCTCTCTTGTTTAAACACTGTCAAAGTTCAAACCTTCGTAGATTTTTTTAAAAAAGTACAGTAACACATTCTGTACTGTACAGGAGACACGGCACGGAGGAGGCTGATTGACAATGGTCTACAGTCCCTTAGCCAATCAGGACGCAGAACGCAATGCGCGTTCATATGCTGTAAAAAAAAAAAAAAAAGGCATGCAAAATTGCACTAAAAAAATCCGCGAAACAGCGAGGCCGCGAAAGATGAACCGTGTTATAGTGAGGGACAACTGTACTGTACGTTTTACTTCACTACAATTATCTGACAGGTTTAGTTATAAGTTACTTACACAAGTTACTCCTATTGTGAAAAAAAAATTCTAATAATACTAACAATAATACATTACTGAGATATGAAGGTTGCTTTTAAAATGTATGTCACTACAGTTTATGGAATACATATCCTTAAAAGTACTTTGCAGCATAATCTTAGATCTCCCAACCAGTGACATATTTTGGATGTCTGGAGCATTAGGTATATCTACATCTAGGTGTCTTTTTTTTATTCACATTTTGAATATGCACAGTGGAAATGCCAGAAGTCTTTACCAGAGCTTGAAATCACAATCATATTTTCACGCTTGGGAAAGGTAAAAATGTGCACTGACAAAAAGCCAACACAATTACATGTAGCCTAGTCTAAATATACTGTATCTATACTCTAATGCCTGATCCTTATTGTTAAATAATTTTTTTTCTGACTTTATATTATTAAGAACACGTACAAAAATAATTTACTTAAACATATATATGTACAGTACATACATATATATATATATATATATATATATATATACACACACACACACACACACACACACACACACATACATACATACATACACACACAGATATATATACATAGACTTTGTCATGGTGCACTGCTGCGTTGCCACAGACCCCTCCCCTCCCTCAGACTCATCATCATCATCATCTTCACCTGCAGCAGATCACATCAGGGGCTTATATAAGCGGCCCCTCTGCTCCAGGGCGGTGCCACACCGTTGCAGCTCATCCACAGATCACCACGGCTTCTCCATAGACTCACCCGGACTCTGACTTCATTCCTCACTGTCATAACCCGGACTTTATTCCATCATCCACTGAATCCTGTCATGCTGACAGACTCTGCTATTATTTCCACCCTCAGGTTTTTTGTCATTCATGTTGTTGTTTAGTTTATGTTAATAAAACACTTTATTCCCTTCAGCACCGTGTGTTTGAGTCCAGTCACTCCTTCGTGACACACTTGCATATACACATATATATACATGTACATCCTTCTACCACCCAGTGGTACCCAACACCTGCCTCATCCCTGTAACTCTTAAAGGTCGTGTCTTTGTACCTCATTTTAAATAGTTTCATGCTTGGACGTTGCTTCAACTCTAAATTGAAACACAAACTTTTCCTGGTAGTACATATTAAGTGAACATTAAAGTTTATGTTCCCCCTTAAATTGTAACCCCCCCTCATGAATACTGAATATTTTCTGTACATTTGTTGAGAATAGATTACTTTTAGCTTTGTACATTATTTGAGCTGTTTGTTAGTCCACACTGTCAGTAAATGTAGTTAATTTTGACTGTGTTCCTGGTCGCCAACGTTGTGAATGATCCGTATTGCTCTTTTTTTGACTGATGGTTAGTGGCTGTAGTGAGGTCTTGGAGTTATTGCCCCAAATCTCAGCACAGTATTGTAAGTACGGTGAGACTACGGAACAGTATAGAGTGTGGAGTGATGTCTGATCCAAAACCTTCTTTGCTTTATTTATTGTTGCAATGCAATAATAAATAAGATAAAGCAGACAGTGATCATCACATTCTCAGACCATGTGTACACGCAGCCGGGTATTTATAGAAGCAGATATTTCCCCCACCTCCATTTTCAATAATAACATTGTATACACCAGATCATTTTCAGAAAGGCTTTCATCTACACAAAGATAATTACGGCATCGAGCTCTACCATGGGATTAGGGTTAGTATAAACAAAGGTCGCACACATGACATTGAAGGATTTTTCGATCACGTCCAGAGATGTTCAGAACCCACAAACTGTTTCCCCCTCTACTGTAATAAGCATTTTCAGTAACTCAAACTGGAGTTTTCATGTGGATGAAAGACAAAAACAGGAGATAAAATATCTGTTATTCTAGATTTTCAGCTGTGTGTATACACGGAATCACCTCTGATGTTTATACTCTGGTCATAAACCTAATGTCAATGCACTTAAATGTCCTTTTTGCACCTTCATCATACTGAACGTTACAGTTTATTTTTACACTTTGCAGTTTAAATATCCAGGGTTTTTTTATCCAGGTCTGTTTTTATACTTCTTATTTATTATGTATAGTGTGTTTGTTCCTATGTTCTATTTTTCTATTTACTGTTTGATAGATCTATGTATCTATCTATATGATCAGTTTCTTCCCCCACTTTGTAACCGATGGACTTTTTTATTTTTACATCACTTTGGTTCATTTTTGAAAGCAGGGTTTGTAACAGAGTATTTGCACACTTTTTATACTTACTTTTACTCATAGTATCTTAGTTCTTCTTGATCCAATGCCCTGCCCCCTTTGCTGACAACAGCACAGAGCCAAACACAAACCTTTACATGTACCATGTTTTGCAGCAGCCACTACATTTTTCATAGTATCATATTAGGTAGATCTGCAGATTGGGGCATTCTGAACAATGTCCTGCTGAGCGATTAGCATTTGAAACTGTGTTTGTTATGAATAATGTACCTGCATTCATAATATAAAACAGAGCCCTGTAACACCTATTCATATGAAAACATTATCCAGGGTGGATCATTTCTCATATATTGACTGCTTATTTTCTCAGAAGAGTGAAAACCTGTAATCTTGGTGTCTTTTTATCTTTTTAAGGTGTGAAAACACAGAGCATGAACTGGTGAACTGCAGCTACAAGGGTTGAGTCCT
>JAPQRQ010000015.1:7769396-7783049 GCA_037367365.1 Apogon talboti | reverse complement strand
TCTATCTATCTATCTATCTATCTATCTATCTATCTATCTATCTATCTATCTATCTATCTATCTATCTATCTATTGATTTTGTTAAAGTCTCTAACTCAGTGAAACCAAAAGAACTTATTACCAAACAAATCTGCTAATTCAGGTTTTAGTCAAAAGTACGTCTCTTTATCCAGATGAGGGCAGCACGTCCTGTAAATGGACATGGATTACTGGAAATTATGTTTGCCTTAAACCAGGAAAACCGGTTTGACTTGTTTGTGGATTTCATAATAAAATAAAATGATGTGTATAGTGAAATAAATGTCTACTGTTTTTATTAAAATTCATGTCTTCCCCTTTTTTAACATTGGCAAAAGTGTAGTCATTGATATTTAATTAATGCTCTTCAGTCTTGTTTTTGTTTCCAGACACATGGAAAATAGTATTGGTTAGATTAAACAGTTCAATCCCTTAGCCTACTGTTAGCATTTTCAAGATTCAGCAACCAATGTTTCCTTATTCTTATTAATCATCACCAAGATGTACTTTTCTTTTGGGCCGATTTTATCTCCTTAAAAAGACAAAATATGTTTGATGTTCACTGGCCTACTTATTTTTTCTGCCTGGTTTTACCATATGAGCAGTGGGTTTATCCATTACATACTTAGATACTTATTTTAATGCCTCCTATATCTTACATAATGGAGCAAATACTCACACATTCCTCCTGAAATAATACAGCACAGAACGTGTTAAAACTGTCAGCACTGCCTGTATTCATTCACTTTATAATGTGTTAAAGAAGTTTTTTGAATTGTCTTTTGTGTTGTAGACACGTTGAGTATGCTGCTCTCTTGGCCAGTTCACTCCTGAAATATATCTTTTCAGATCATTGAGACTTTCACCTGATCAAATAAAACATGTGATGTTGAAAGAAACGTAATAATTGACCATTCAGAGATGTACTCACTGTGATACAGAATGAATAGGTTTCACTGTTTTATCGGACTGCTGGGCCATTTCTCACTCCTGCTGAACATTTTGTAAAATAATCTTGATTTAGTTCAGTTTAAAAACTACATGTCATACCATTCCCATGTAATAATGTTAGATATTGTTGTAAATTGATATTGAAATGTTACAAGAGATATACCTACTCCCTTTTCATTGATTTAATTGTTATCATAAGGAAATGCCTGACCACATTCTGGCTTTATTTGTCCCTTGTGCAATGTGGTTTGTGTAAGGATTTTATCCAGATAGTGTCTTATGAACAGATTTCCTCTTTTATGTGCATCTTACCTGATACTGCATAGCATATCTCAATAAAGTATCTTAGCTTTTTGTTCTTTCTAGTTTGCTTTATGAATAAACCAACCTGTGTGGAGCTGATTTCCTGCCAAAATATAGCAAACAATACATGCTTCACCCTATGAGTCACAAACACTAGGCATAGAGATGAAATAAATACACCACATACTGCATTATGTTTTAGAAACATACACAGAATCTACGTAAAAATACAAAGAACAGATAAAATAAAATAAAATAAAATAAAATTAGATCAAATTAAATAAAATAAAACCATTAGTTCTCACTCTATCCATCATGTTTTTACTCTATTTCAAATGTAATTTATGTTGATTTGAAAACCAACGAAGAAGAAGAAGAAGAAGAAGAAGAAGAAGAAGAAGAAGAAGAAGAAGAAAGCTGCTTTGAAATTACTTCAATAATTCCACTTACATTTTTTACATTGACTCATAGCTCCTCCTGCTGTTGAGGGGCGTAAATTACTCTGGACATTTATGAGGAAATCATTCAAACACAGGAAAAAAATACTTTACGTATTTTTTGTGGGACATACTATGATTTATATTCTACAGTTGTAAAACATGGCCTATGTTTTGAATTTGCAAAAATAAAAAAACTTTTACTATGATAATCAAATTTTGTGTTTGCCAAAAAATGCTTAAATGTCTGTTAAAATAAATCTTTTTTTTTTATTTATTTATTTATTTTTGAGAGGGGTTATTTTATCTTTTTCCGTTTTTTCAGGGTTACGGGGCTTTTAATTTGTAAACAGACCGGATGTAGCGGTGTTCCGGTACTGTTAGCTTAGCTTCCTGATGTTTGACAGCCGATAGAGGAAGCAGCGGCTGCAGGTAAATAACACAATACTTAACTTTTGCTATATTAATTTACATTAACTTAGTGTGTTATATATGACGTATAGTTTATTAGTCAGAACACTTTAGCTTTTAGGTTTAGTTTAAAGTAATACTATTTTAACGTGTTAGCTAACGCTCTTTCTACATTAGCTGTTAATTACTTATATTTGCAAAACACTTTAGCTAATACATTGAGCTAAGATATAATCAAAACAACATGCATAATAAAACAACAATTTGACATAACCTGCTATATGTTTTTAACAGTTATTTTTTTTTCTAGTTCACGTAATGAACGAAGCAGAAATCACATTGGCGTTATTTGTAAAAGCGCTGTTTTTATAGTTTTGACCACTACATTTTTACGTCGAAATGCTTCAGATTTCGTGTTGGTCTCTCCTGAGATTTGCTGTTGGTTGCTTTACTTCCGCATATCCGTGATGCAAACCTCCAGTTAGTCTGGTTACGTTATGCAGTTTAGAATAATCAGCATATTTGTGCTAAACAGTTGCCAGGAAGTAAGAAAACTTACTTTACATCCACACCAAAAGAGTGAAGTAAATAAACAGTAAATAAAGCCCGCAGTTGAAACTTAGTGACATAATATAAATAATGTGTTTGTGCTTACAGGCATGGCTCTGTTTAAAGACTGCTACTTTCTTTTGGAGCTGAAAAACCTACCTTTCAAGGAGAAGAGAAAGCTGAAGCTGGCAGTAACAGAGAATGGAGGAAACATTTCCTTCGTGGTCAATAAACAGGTCAGATGCTGTGACCGCTGTCACTGTGGGTGTTTCTGTCACTCTGCTCTCAGCTTTGAGCTTTTAGAAAAAGGCTGAATAATTTCCTTCCTCAAAATGTAAATCTCAGTGATTAAATTTGCATGTTAACATTACATATTCATTGGAAAATTCTCCCACTTGCTTGTTGAGTTATCTTTTTGATGGCTTTCTGCTAAAAATGCATAGGTCTTGTAGAGATTTGTGGTGATTTTTTTTTTTCCACTTAGTTCTGTTTTGGCATGAGGCTTTTAACAATCTGCCACAGTGGCTCATTTCCAGTGGAAATGATCACAACATATTATGAAAATGGTTATGGTACACAATTATGTTGCAATTATTATCATGATGGTTTTATTGCTCAGCCTTAAACACTAAAACAATAATAATTTTCAGAGACACACCAATAAACATCTGTTTGGCCAGTTTCACCCTTAATGAGTAGTATCACCAGGAAAGTTGACACATGGCCCATGTTTACCTCATCTTATATTAGAGGTTGTTATAAATTGTATGATTGAATTTGTTCTCATTTAGGGATGTTGTGATCGTGTTAGGCCTTAAAGACATTTATCTTTAAATGGTGAACCTTGCTGTGTTTCTTTGAATCAGTGTGATTATTTTTTATTTCTGCCATCCTTTCCCACAGTGCTCTCTGGTAGTGACCAGCGATCTGTCCAGTCTAAGCTCCAACAGGCTACGTAGCATCAACAAGCACCAAACGCCTGTGGTCAGGGTGGATTACGTGTACAGCTGCGTGGAAGCCGGTGGTCTTCTGTCTGTGGATAAATTCAAGTTGGAGACTTCATCCCCCTCACCTTCTTCTCTTCCCGAGTTTAAAGGTACAGACTTCATCAACCGTTAGTACACATTATTTAGAGGGAAACCAGCGTAAAGTGTAGTGTTGAAACATCACGTTCCTTCATATCAGCTTCAGTACTCCTTGGCATTAATTCTACTTGTGTGTGAACTCTGTTGCTCTATTCTAATAATACATATACAGTACCCCAATTTATTGTTTTAATGATGGATTTAGAGAGTGTTGCCATGTAAAGAGATTAAAGTTTGGTGGGTTTTTTTTCAACAGTAGCACAGTTGGCACAGATTTGCTGCTCCACAGTGAGGTTGCCACCACAGAATATAAGTTGTTTGACCTTAGGGAAGATACCAGACATAGAGATTAGAAGAACCAGATGAAACTGTGGTGCTCTTTGACAACTACTTTCAGTCCATAATGATAGAATGGTAGCTCTGTATGTTTGTATTTATGTTGCAGTGGAACAGAAACTTTCATTTGTAAACATCATTTAAGTGTCATGTCAGTCCAGAATCTGCCATAGCTGTTCATTTGGGTTAAGATCTGGTGTTTCAAATTTGTCAAACTGAAGCTTCATGCACCGTGTATGGTGTTGTTACCCAAGAACAGAGGGCAGTAGACAATACTTTCCTTTTCTCCAGTTTGTCACTTACTTGGATGTAAACTGAAGGAAAAACAGATTGTCCTTTGCTTCTTTTATGTGGAATGATTGACTTTCGCTACATGCTATACATATGTACTTGCATTATATTATATACACACAGAAATATACAAATGTTACTGATAAAGATTGCCAACTTTACCTGTAACCCAGTTAGCAAAGACGAAGACACTCAGTGTAAATCAACTCCACCCAGGTCCAGTACAATGATATATGATACCTGTGTTTGCATTTACCACAAAAGTCATTGTGTCTTACCTTCTACATACTGTGTCAAGAGTCAGTTAGATTCAGCAGGTTAAACTACTTAAGGACAGATGAGGGGTGTGTGTACAGTACAGGTTTCTGTAGAGCTGATTCACATGTTCAGGAGTGATTTATGAACTGATTGTTCATTGAAAATATTTTTCATGGTTCATATGGTTTCAAATGCATCCAACTGTTTCTTGCTAATGTGCATGTACTCTGTCTTATGAAATATAATATCTAAAGTATCACAGAGTAGAGCAGCTGCTAAACCATCCAAAGACCAAGCCAAGCCTATGGACTCTGTAAGCCTGACTCAGAGGGTGGAGACCAAGTATGGAGGAGGAAGTGTCCTGGAAAAATTCAGGTTTGAACAGCGATCATGTGTCATTCTCTTGTTGGACTTGAGAGGCAGGGTGTTTTTGATTGTGGCTGTTTTTGAATACTTTTGATTTTGCCATCATATCTTTCATCAAAAACCTGTTTACCTTGCCTTATTTGGTCTTATTGTTTTCAGCACAACGTCACCTGTGTGACTACAATTATTTGTTTTAATTTGACATAACACTGAATCTAAAATCACACAAAAAACATGAAATTCGAGTAGGAAAAATTCTGTTCTTCAAAATTCTGTTTTTCACCAAAAACTTATTGAACAAACCATTTTTATAACTTAGAACAAACATAAGAATAGAAGAATAGAAATAGAAAAATAGAAAACTTTAAAACAGTAATTACACATTTAGCAAATAACAAAACAGGTGCTTTTAGGAAAACTATGTACAACTATTTCTTATAAAACAATCTGGTGTCACAATATAATGAAACAAGCATGTTCAGTGAACCTTTTTTACAGCTCAAAACTGTATGCAACTATTAAAACTATATACAAACAATCCGGTGTCATGAAATGCCACACAGGTCACTTATGCCACTCTCTAAAACAGTTCATGTCCACAACAATGCAGAGGGCTGCATCTGCCTGGCACTGCTGATCCCACGGTGTAAGATGAAGGTGTTTATGGCGGTGATGTCCGGAAAGTCCCGCAACAGTCTTGTACCAGTGATCAGATTCTGTGGAATAATCCAGTAATACTGGATCAGCTGGTCTGACAGTTGTGCCAGCGGTGATCCGGACCTATCCGTGCTACATTTACACCATGTTTTCCTGCATCGAACGCGCACCAAACGTAATGACACTATTACTGAAAATTCTGTTTTTATTATGCATCTTAAGTCTGGTTTTACTTGTCCTTTCAACACGATTGACTTCACAGTATTAATTTGACATCTGCACTTTCCACACAAGTTGAAATGGAGATTCAGTGAGGCTCCTCTTTGCTGCTACATCATCTTAAATCGGTCATGTGATCAGGACACGCTGACGCGTCCAGGGACTCCCAAGGGTTAAAGACTCATCCTTGATGGCATTAGCTGTCAAATTATTTAAGACCTGTTATGAAATACATTTTGAGTTACACAGCCTGGCCAAACCCTAACCCTAACCCTTATTTAATTAAGTACATAGTTTAGATCCCTTCACAGGATAATTACTGCAGTGATTAAGAATAATTCAACTGGAAACTAGTTCTTTATCTTAAACTGATGCAGTCAGTAGCTTCTTATCAATTTGATAGAAACTTAAAGATTGCTCTGTGTTTCAGTGGAAAAAGATTGATCCTGTTCCAGAGTGACAGATGAACCAGGGTGAGAAAAGAGTCAGATGAAGTGATTACCCATCATGCCTAGTGTCTACAGTACAAGTCTGTGGGGGCAGTGTTATGATCTGGGGTTGGTTCAGTTGATCAGGTCTAGGTTCAGCAATGTTACATGTCCAAAAAATGATGGAAATAAAAATGACATTACGTAATCGTATCGAAACAATGACACAGTGAACACATGCTGTAATTAAAGATAAATGTTATTAAGGCTAAGCCTAAATATTAAGAGTGTGGCTTTTTTTTTGGCCTGTCTGTGTATATAGTGTATGAGGAAACTACTAATGCCCAACCCACATTTTTTTGTATCCTCCCTCTGTTTACTTTTCTCCTTAAAGGCTTTAAGAATCATAATATGAAAGACAGTGATGGACACGCCCACCTGTACCACACGGTTACCACCAGAGGATGCAGCCTTCTGAATGTCAATATTTAGGAATTTAATTGTCAGACGTTAATCATTCATGATAAACACAATTTTTCACAAAATGGTAATGGTAAAGAACATTGTTTAAAAATGTTTCTAATCTAGGCTTTTTATTTGTCCATCTTTCACACTCACAGAATTTATACAGAAACTGATCGTTACCTTCCATCGTATCCAGATCATTTTCAAGTGGCCAAGTATTCAGTCTTTGAAAAGGTAACTGCAGTGAATGTGCTTTCTTTGCTGTTGATGTGTATATAGGTACTGTATTTACTACTTTCAGTCACGTCTGTTTCTCTTTAGATCAACAGCAGTTCTTGGTGTGTGTTGGAGCTACAGAGTGTCAAAGGACAGGAAGGGCAGCAGTATCGTGTGGTTCGATATCGGAAGGACGACGTAGGAGCCAAGGTAAGAAGTCTGACTTCTGAGCTAGGAACTGAGTACAGCTTTGTGGGGAAAAAACTATTGTCATGATGTATTTCTGTATTGTCATCATTGAGTTAATTGTGTAAAATGTAATTATGTTAATTGTTATCAGGATTTTATAAATGTGTTTACATTTGAAATGGAAAGAAATAATGATCGTGACAACATTATTTTTGGACCCATATCCTAAATCTAGTCGTGAAAAATGAAACTGAAATTGAATCTGAATCTCCTTACAAATACACTAGTTTCACTCATGTTTTAACAGTTGTTGTTAAATTAATTGTCATCATTTATCAGTTTCTTTTTAATTTGTGATCATAGTTATTCGTGTTTAACTAATATAACTATAGTATGGCATGAGCTGTTTGCCTTTTTTGAGCTCTTGTGTTTGTCATGTGCAGCTTGTAGTCTCCCGCATTTCTAGTTACAAAAATTGTGCTGTAAAACAAAAGTAATATTAAAAAGTATTTGCAACATTCAATTCTGGTATTATGAGACTTACTGTCTATGTTTTCCATTTTGTTTTTCATTTTTCCCCCAAGTCTCATCCAAACCAGATGGAAAAGTGATCCACTTTTAGTCTGGGTCAACTTCTTAGTTATCAAAACAGTCAACAGAATGACTCAGTGTGTTTTCTACAAGCATAAAAAAAACATAAGTCTGTGTTTGTGCCAACAGAAAGCAGCTGTGAGGGATAGGCTGGTGTTTCTGTCCACTTCAGAGGAAGCTTTGGAAATGTACCAGGCCTTGAGAGACTCTATGACAGCCGCCGGTCTACAACTGAGGAACAGCAGCTCCCTAAAGTCCAAGGGTCTTGGGTCCATCCCCCTCCAGCAGGTCCAGAAAATGCACTATACACAATACTCAGTCTGCTGACAAAACTGCAAGTAATAATTATGAAAAGGGTGCCTTGGGCTTATAGCAGATACAACAGAGCACATAATAACTACAAAACTGTGTAGTTATTTTAGTTTTGTCATGGGTTTGAACACTGATTCACCATAGCTGGTCAAAATAGCACAATATGCAGTCTTTTCACATCTCAAATTACACAAGGAATCACGTTTATATTCATTTGTAAACACACTACTAACAGCTTTCATGCATCGAGGTAAACTCTGCACCACTCTTTCACGTTGCTGCTGCTGCTCTGTATCATTCACAGTGCAAGAATACAAGCAGCGCAGTTCAAGTCTGGACACTTTTCCCGCCACTGAATGTGACTAAGTACTGTTACTGACATCATGTAGTAGATCGACAACTTTAAAATATCAAAAACACCTCATAAAATACAAAGGTGTCCATGTCTGATGTTTGTTGAATACAGACACAGCTGTTTATGCGACAAATGACATCAAAACACACCATGTTTTAAATAAAGTTCACAGATTTCTAATACACTTTCAAGGAGTCATTGCTGCTTTTTTTTTTAATAACTAATAGCTATAAGTAAATTACAAGCATCCTGTGTAACCTGCAGCTGCTGCTGGAGGAGGAGCTGAACACAGGGAGCTTGTCCAATGAGGTCGGTGTATTTGTGGAGCTGTTGTGGACCGACGCCCTGGGGTGTCTTTACAGCATCCTGAGCGTATCCGTCGACAACCTGAGTCTCAATGATGTAAGGCCTCCTCTGAAGATTTTGCATTGTCAGTTTATTGTGAACATAGCACTGACGGCAGACTTTAGCCCGTTGTTTGTTTTACCTTCCAGGAAAGACTCCCTGCATTAAACTAATTAACCCTACGTGTGTCATCCATGCTGTGTGTCTGCGTAGGTGAGCAGGGCGGAGGGACTGTTGCTTCAATGTATGAGGAAGCTGAGGGACGGGGATCATGCAGAGGTTGAGTCGCTTCTGGAAGAAGTTCAGACTCTGATTCCACACTCAATCTACAAATTTCCCATTGCCAAGTCCATCTCTCAGAGACTGGACCTCTGCCAGGTAACGCATGCAGCGACACATGGACATGTGCAAACACACCAACACAAGGCATTATCACCCATCCCAAACTCTCCCACCCCTTGGCCCCATCCCTATTTTGGAGTGCTGTCCAATGCATTGTGCCCTTCTAAACGAAGCAATATGAGTTTGGAGTCTCAATCTAAGAAACGGGACACCACTCAGTAGAAATTTGTTGCATATAGTCCCTCCAGGATGTTGCAGTCACTATAGATAAGACAAATTCAGATGATCAATGTGAATTTCAGCACAATGCAAGGTCCAAGGTCACCAGTAGTTTTGCTATTTTAATAAGATTATAATGGCATATATTATAATGTGTATAGGCACTTCTCAATCTCTAACAAGATATAACTGAACTATAATGAAAATTTAAGAACACTATTAAAACAAGAATTTCACACAGAAAACCTGACCACATTATCCACTTACACACTTACCATGTGTTGAACTCCTCTGGACACTCTTTGCTGTTTAATCGTCTGTATTAATTAATTATGTCTGGTCTAGACCAGCTCTAAATGTAAAGTGACATGAGATAATGTTTGTTATGATTTGCTATATAAATAAAATGTGATTTGATTAATTTTTACACCAGTTTTCATTCAACTCACCTCTAATGTTTCTTATAGTTTAGGTTACTATAGTCCATTGTACTGATACTGACTGTTGCCTGTAGAACCCATTTAGTTCAGATTTTTTTGTTTTTAATCCATCCCTGTATTTTTTTTTTTTGTTGTTGTATTTGAATCAAGAGGCTCATTACAATCTTGTAAAAATAGCAAAAGGTGACCTTAGGAGGTTAGCATAGTACTGTTTGGGACTAAATGACAGAACTAGACAGGCAACTCTACTGGCAAACTACTAAAATGCTATTCAGTGTTATCTTTTTCAGAGAACTCTTTGCTCTGTACTGATACCAGATGAACAGGGAAATGCAAAAAATGTGCTCCTGGATTATTAACGGTGCTCCATTTCATTGGCATTGTGAATAGTGACTTTCATGAAACGCTTGTTACCACAATCAAATTACCTTTGAAGCTGCAACCAAGTTATTCCATTACATGATTATGTGCAAAGATGTACCTGATGATGCTTGAAGGAAGTTTTCTCATATCAGTATGTTGCACTTTTTGAGTTTTTTTGGTGTCAGTTGGTAAAAATTCCTTAACATATATTGAAATTCATGTGTTCTGAGAATTCTACCCACTTCTGTCCACATCAAGCTGTAGAAAATCAACCCTGTGATGCAGACTTAAGTCACTCAAGGGTGTTTTCAGAGGGATTAAATACATGAATGAATGGTTCTGAATTCTTCAGACACACCACTACACTATTCTGCGTCAGAAGCTTGGGAAAGTGTCTTGCCTATTGGTTTTTTAACCCTTAAATATAGATTATTAGTTCATATCAGCAAACGCCCCCCCCCCCAAAGGAGATTCAGGACACTAAAAACAATAACAAACAGACTCAAGTACAGCTTTTACCCACAAGTGATTAAATGTTCCCCCTCCCCACTGACTGAGTACCCACCACCCCCACTCTAACAGACAATGCAATACTCACCCTCCCTCAGTGCAATAATCACAACCCATACACTTTGTATATGGACCTTGTATATGTCCTTTATTACCTGTGTATATCTTTATATATTGTACACACTCCCTATCTGTAGTTAGCTTTTGTGTATTTCAGTAGTACTTTAGTAGTATTTGTGTATTTAATATTTTATCCTTGTAGTTTTTGTATATTAATATTGCCAGTATTTGTCAGTATTTTTGTGATAGTTTTGTAGTCTTTTGCGCTATAAGTGTTTACTGCTAAATGGACAATGACAATAAAGATCTATTCTAACTCAATCTTTGTTATTTTTTACCCTTTTTATTCAGTTAATTAGAGATATTCTAAATGTCAGTGAGATGACCCTGAGAAGCCGCAGTCCTTCCTCTTTGGGAAAATATCGTGCTCTGAGATGCAGTATTGAAGCTGTTCCCACCAGTAGCTCAGAGTTTCGGAGTGTGACGGCCCTGCTACAGGACAGGTGATGTCTTTTCACAACGCAAAGAAACCTTTAACACTCTGATCAATCCCTGGTCGTGTTTAAAAAAACCTCCTCAAACACCATCTGTTCAGCGCAATCTATGACGTCCCCTATCGTTTCTTTTTTTTTTTTTTGGTGGAAACTTTGATAAGATTTATGGGTTTGTAGATTGTTGAATGAAACATACATTCTTGAAACAAATACTCTTCAGTTAAATTTATGGCAGAATAGGCAAGATTATTTTCCACATGTCAAAAAAAAGTACATTCTGGTTAAAAGCTCTAAACACACGTTATTGGAACTAGCTACTAGGTTAGATAAGATATGATATGAATCTATTTATCCCACCATGGTGAAATACCACAGTTAGCAGCAGCAACATACAACAAGGAAGAGCAGAGAAAAAGACCGGTAGAAAAACTACCAACAACTGAAAAATGAAATATAAAGAGAAAAATAAGAAATGTGGTGTTTATATAAATAGGGATGAATGATCTGCAGTATCGCTCCTTGCACTGGAGGTGTAAAAGTCTGGTGCTGAAGGAGCTACTCAGGGCCTCTACAGTGTGATGCAGGAGGTGGGTGGAGTTATCCATGATGGATGTCAGCTTTGCTAACATCTGTTTGTCCGCCACCTCCCCGATGGAGTCCAGCAGGCAGCCTAAGACAGATCCGGCTCTCTTAACCAGTTGATTCAGTCTCATCCTGTCTCTGTCTCTACTGCCCACTCCCCAGTATACGATGGCAAATACTACTGCACAGGCCACCACAGTATCATAAAATGTCCAGAAAAGAGCCCCGCCCACTCTGAAGGACCTCAGTCTCTTCAGCAGTGGCCCTTCTTGAACAGGACGTCTGTGTTGTCAGTCCAGTCCAGTTTAATATTAAGGTGAACACCCAGGTACTTAATAGAGTCCAACAGAGTCAATGTCCGAGCCCCGGATCTTCACCTGTGTGTGTTGTGGGGGTGACCTGTGGTGTTCAGGAGCAGGTGGTTCTGCCCACATAAGCCCACGAAGTCTGTGATGACCCCCCTGTATTCCTGTTCATTCCCTTCAGACACGCAGCCGACAGTGGCGCTGTCATCAGAGAACAGTGTGTGCAGTTGTATACAGTTCAACTGTCGTTTCCACTGAGAATGATTTCTGTCAGATGAAGAATTATCGTCCATGTAGACACATTGGGGTTTTAATGTAGCCTCCGACTTTGTAAATGACATTCCAAAAGCATTCAAAGACAACACGGTTTCAGTAGTTCTGTTAATGTTTTAATTGCCCTTTGTAATGTATGCACTTACAAATGGTTTCTCTATGTGTGTGACGTATCACTGATTGTCATTTGCAGCAAAATCCGGATCCACCAGGTTTTCCGTGTTTGCAGAGGGGTGGAACTTCAAACATTTAAGAGTGAGCTTGGAAACATTAGGCCGTTACTCCATTCATCCAGGTCCAGCAACTTTGTGGGAATCCTGTCTCGGTGAGACCATGTCCACTCCAAATGCACTTAGACTCTTACCACGTCAACATCCATGTAGTCTAGTCTTTGACATTTTAAAGTAGCTCTATAAATAACAATGTAAGTCTAAAGCCATGTTATTTGTGCTGAACTTGAGTGTTTTATTTTTTATTACTGTAATCCTAAGGATGAGTCACAATATATGGAGTACATCTGGAAAAGAACCATTAGCAGTACCATTATACTCAGACAGACTTAAGGCTGTAATCGCTGCCAAAGGTCCGTCAACAAAATACAGAGCAAACGCTGTGAATACTCATGTACATGTTACATTTTTGTTTTTTATTTTTAATGAATTTGCAAAAGTTTCTTACTAAATTTTTCTCTGTGTCATTGTGAAGTATTACATGTGCAATTAGTAGATAAAAAGTTATTTAATCTGTTTGAGAATAAGGCTGTAACACAAGAAAATGTAAAAAAAAATAATAATAATAATAAAAAATAGTACAGTGCTGTGACCTCTTTCAGATGTACTGTGCCCATATTGGGGTTTTATATTAATCAAAGGTGAAGCATCCGAGATATTTTTGGCACCACATAAGTCAAATTATTAATCAAGGTAGAGACTCAAATACTAAGTGAACTCTCTTTTTAATCTTTTTGTTGTATTTTTTGCAGTAGTTTTTTTTTTTGCTCTAGCTTTTCTAGGATTTTGTAGGGATGAAAACATTATGAAATTAAAAATCTAAAAAAAAAAAGTAATAACAAGAGTGCACTTTTCTTTTCCCCACTAATGCTCCAAAGTCTGCATCAAAGTTAGGGGGAAATGACAGAATCAGACAGAACCTAAGTCCTCAGAAAACTGCATAAACCTGTGTGTATATACAGTATATATGGTCTCCTTAACCCTTGGTTGGTCACGTGGCCTATTCAAACATGAATGGTCAGGTGGGGTGTATGCACACCCCAATGCTAAAAT
>JAPQRQ010000015.1:7732070-7743282 GCA_037367365.1 Apogon talboti | reverse complement strand
AATATCTGTATTTAAATAGCAGTTTTAAAAATATACTTCATGCTTATTTTATTTGTTTAATGTCAGTACAACTTTGACATGTCTTGCCTGTTACGCAGAATCCAAAGATTCTCACGCAAAACACAGAGTTCTGTATTTTAGACCTTACTTAAAGGAGTTATAGCCATTATAGTTAATGTACAGACCATGTTCCTGGTTGGACTTTTAAGAAACAACACTAAAAAAAAAAAATGTAAAATCAACAAAGACTAGACATAGACTAGACTAGACTAACCCTAACCCTAAACAATGGCTTCATGACAGATTAGATCAGTACTGAATGTGATCCACATACATTTGTTGTTTGCTTTCAGACTTATTCGATCATATAGTCATTGAGATTCATAGAAAACATTTATCAGGTCTTGTTGTGCATGTTTTGTATCTGACATTATTTTTCCTTGTGTGATATTAGCTTCTGAGTGTGATGGTCTTGTAATAACGACTGATTGGGTACAGTAGATGATACTGATTGGACGGTTTTAAAGCAAACATCTCTGAAAACTTAATTAGTTTTATTAAGAGACAATGCTTATGCGTAAGCGTCACATAAATAATCCACCTGGAACGTCAAAGTGTGTGTCACTATTCACGGAAGCATCCTGAAGCTTAAACCCACTGTGACCAGCAGGTGGCAGCAAGAAAGTCAACAACACTGGAGACAACTGTGGGAAAATAACCCTTTCCCTTACAGACCACCTATGATGTATGACATATAGATAAATAACAGATATATTACATACATGATCATATCGCTTCTAAAAGGTGTAATGCCTAGGAACACAAAAGATGTCTGTAAATGTTACTTTCATGCTCACAAACATTCTACTTCTCTACTTTTGCCTGCAAAAACTGTTAAAGGTTTTACTAAATCTCCTTCAAATAACATAATAATGAAGGGATGAATAACGTTAATCATGACGTCAAGTCAGTTCCACTCATTTCCCAGCATTGAAAAGTCATTAAGCTTTAATTTACAGATTCTATTACTTACATTGTACTGGGAAGTTGTTTCCTCAGGAGTCAGTATATATTATTGGGAATCAGATCAGATAATCAGGACACTGGTTTTACATGGTATTAGTCAGGACCTATGTAAGATGCCTACAGCTACAGTTGTTTTATTGTTTGCTCATGTAACACCTACTTAAAAATATGTTCATTCATATTTGAATCACTGTTCAACATTTACATGTGTAGCAGCTGTTTTAATACAATATTAACCATGTCTCCATGTGTACACTGTAACACTGTACAGTAACTGTACAGTACTGTAACTGTAAGTCCTCCTTACAAAACCAACTTTTTTTATTGTGTAAATAAGATATAAACATACTGTATAAATTTAGCAAATATTGTGTTCTTAACATAGCATCCTGTGTTGGGACCGAAATGTTTTTTTTTGTTTGTTTTTTTTGTTTTTTTACCGTAATTTTGTTTTCTGAAAAGCCAGTCCATTTCTGCTTGACCATTATCAGAGGAGGTGGCCTGTCAGGAAAACACAAACACTGGTTATTTTGAGCATTTCATTTAATTCATAAATATATATACATATATTTTTTTGTCTGGGAAGGACTGTCTGCTCTGACGACTGAGCGAACAAGTAATCTATTCGCTTAAGACTTATTGTTCGGATATGAATAGTAAATTGGTTTTTCCATTCTCTAAATTAAGCAATGTTAGAAAAACATGGTAAATGGTAGAAAAAATAACATCTGTGAGGGGAATGTTGTCCTCTTTGGATGGTGGCAGCCAGTGAGCAGAGCCGCAGCCCTTTGACAATAAATGAAGTTTTTTGACCTTTGAGACGACCGCACAGCGGCGACACCCCATAGCCCATTCTCTCATGTACTACCAATTAACACCACATGCCAGTGACGGGTCAGGGCTCACACTCTCCGTACTTTCATTTCCAGATGCCAAAATGACAGCACCTATGAGTCAAATGATGTGGGTTTAACCTAATAATACCTGCTCTTTTCAGGGAACCCTTTGGTTAGGGTTAGCAGGTCGGGTCATATGGAAAAACTGTATGTCTATTACAGATATAATTAGAAAGGGTACATAGTCTGTAGTTTCTGTATTTAACATGTAACTGACATCCAATCTGTGTTGCGACCCTAAAACGGTGAGTTGGTCATTTTAATTAGGCCAGATGTGGTACCGGTTAATGACATGAACTTCACAAGTTACGAACTGAGCTTTAAATGAGGAATTTATATCTACAGAAGGAGGGACCTGTCAAATTTGTACAATAACTTTACACCTACTTTTGTTCTTCTTCTCAGGTGTCATTTCATATATCCAGACCTATGTGCGTCATTGGCTGTCAGCGCTATAGGTCTGGCTCCATCCATTCTTGTTTTGGAAGAGGAGTAAAAATTGTCGGTTCTTTGTCTAGTTCTTATCCTGAGCACAGGACACTGAGACAAAATAGTGTTGGAGGAGAAGCTGTTTTTGGTGTAACATCATCATTGTGGTTTTAAAATCATTAAATCTTCCTAAAACATGGAACATTAAAAAAAAAGGTGCCACGTGGCTTTTTCTGGATGTAGCTGAGCTAAGAGTAGGGTGGCCATTTCCACAACACCGAAAAGGAGGACACTGTGCAGCATTTAGTGAAGACTGAATAATCTCAACATGTAGGACTGGAGTGTATTTCCCACTACAATACATGAATCTGTAAGACAATTTTATCTATGATATGTTATGGTGTGTGTAACAGAAGAGGAAAAATGTCCCAGATAAGGTGAAAGGTATTTGGTCACAGTATTTGTATTTATTCAAAACTGACAACTGACCTGAACCTGTTTATCAAAGTGCACAGTGCACATAAAATTTAGGATCTTAACATATTATCTAATTAATTTAACATAAAAAATAAATAAACAAATGAATGAATGCAAAAAGTACATGTCCAAGTTAATAATAATCATAAATAACTTGTTTTATGTAAACAGAAAATTTAAAAAAAACAAAACACTGGAACAGTGACTCAGTCTCTTTGAGCCTTTCTATGGCCCCCCTTTCCTTTGTTACCTACATCTACATCATATGGACAAAGAGTGCAGAATACAGCTAGGTCATCTTTGCTACTTTTGGAAACGAACGTGTGTTCTTTAGTCCACAAACAATGCACTGTTTCCGCCAACCCACTGTTAACGTGACAATATGACATCGCTAGGCTAGAACATGGAGGCTTGTTTACTTTTTTCAACCAAATTATCAGATATTCCTTTGACACCGCTTTTGCCAATCTTTTGTTAGACTGAACATCTTAAAGGATTGGACGATATGCTGCGTTGCGTTTAAGTGCAACTCCAAACAGGAGGACAAACAAATATCCACCTTGGGACTGCACCAGACGCTGGACATGGCTTTCAAATTCTGGACTGATTGGCCTAAAGCCGGACAGATGGCCACCCTAGCTGTTTTTTTCATGTAATGAGTGGAACTTTCAAAATGGACAGATAGAGAAGGAAAGAAACATGAGGAAATCCTGACACCACTTGTAACATAGGGTGGGTGTAGGTGGAGAAGGTTAGCAACAGACAGGTAGCTAACTTGGAGCATTGGGTAGCTTAAAGAGATAGATGAAGTAGTGAATTCCACACACACTAGTAAATAATAGCACTGACCATACTGTGCGCGGTCTCCATGGTCCCATATCTACATGTCATACATTAACGGAAGTATATATAACCATAATCACAGCAACACACATCAACCAGTAACTGCCTGTTACACACTGCCACAGCATGGGGGAAATGTTCACCCTAGCAAACCAGATTAGTTAAGGTGTTACTGTTACCTATTATGTCAGAGTGTGGAGTTAATATCCCCTTGACTGAAAAGCCCAGAGCAAACAAACCAAACAATGGCTCTAATAAGGAGCTTCTGCATTTTGTGGCGGCAAGTAGAGCAGTTTTACCGCCAGATGCTAATACTACACATGTCAATACACATCTTGTAGTCAATCCATAAAACTGTCCATGTATGGAGACAGGAAGTCTAACAACACACTACACCTTCTGTCACTGTCAACAGAATAATTAATATAAAGTGCAAACAGTACATTGAGGGGACTAACTCACACTACACCACCCGAAAAGAAGCAGGGCCACTTCCAACCCTGAAGATTCCAGACAACAAACTGAGGACACAATGACCAACCAACCCGTAAAGTTAAAGTACTCAACAGTGATACTTTTTGAAGGCCTTTTGTTGAAACCAATCATATATTTACTCAGTCTTGTCTCTGTGTCAGACATTGAGAACTCAGTATTTTATTTCAAGATGGCTTGAGACCACATCTGGGAGTATCGCTAAATTTTAGCTGTGACAGAAACAAAATCTAAACCATAATGCCCCATTTGTAAGACAGCATCCAAAAGAAAACATACAGCAATGAGTACAATTCTCACTCCAGCCCTCTGCAGGCATGAAAATAATTATTTTTTTTTTATAGGTGGGTTAAGGAGTATAATGCTTCCCAATTTGCCTACACACCTTTGGAACTGCGATGAATCTTGGCATCATTAGGGTGGTGGGAGTGTTTATTTTAAAACTGGTAATGGTTGGCTTCCCAGTGTCAACAATGCTGCCAAGGCTTCAGATAATGACTGGATTTATGCTATTAATTGAATTAAATGTGTTAAATTAATACATTATATGCAAAATGTCGGTCTACGCCATCTTTTCTCACAATCCTCTTATCCTTCTTGGCAAAAGTGAGACTAACACCAGGGCTTTAAATTTAGCATTTCATGTTAAAGTTGATTTCCCTCCACATGTCAGGTCTGGATTGATATCTATCGTAAAAAGTATTTGACTAAAGCAGTGAGTAAGAGGCTTAGTCAGACTGAAGCAATATTGCGTTTTGTGTGTTGTTAAATTTTACGGCTCCTCTGAGTGGGCTCTGAAGATTTGTTTATTGGAAGTGCAAATCATGCGGCAGGTTCAATGAAGATTTCATGATTACGTTTCTCTACTGGAACAAGGCTGTTGAAGATCACAGGCATTTTTTCACAGCCAAGAGATCGTGTTGAAAATGTATGTGTATGTGATGACCTGCATTTTTCCCAGTGAAGTGATACCACACTGGCATCCGCTGTTTCCTGCTGTTCTTTGCAGTTCATTTCCTACAGATGTGCAGTGATAGGTTTTCCAATTCACACATAAAAAAGTCAATTTCACATAGATTAACCACCACAATCTTACACTTCAATTTTTTTTTTATATCAACATTTTTATTAAAAAAGCACATTACACATCACACACAGTAGAGTGTACGGATTTACAATATTTTTGCTTTTCCATTTTTTGACATTAACAACATCAGTGAAAGGAACCAACCTGAATGAATGGGGGCGGAGTAGCCACTTATTTCCTTAATTTTGGATAAGTAAAAAGGTTATTGTGTAAATAATTAGCCGAATAGCATTATTTAGAAAAATTCTGATCTCACAGGCTTAACATATTTGGACCATCTTGACCATATTCTATAAAAAAATGTCCTTTTGTAATCTGAGTGAAAAAGAAAGTTTTTCCATGACATAGATTTCTTGGACAATGTTAATCTAGTCTTCAGTTGTTGGTGGTTCAGGTTTAAGCCATCTCCTCGTAATGGCTTTTTTGCTTGCTGCCAATAAAATATAAAGCAGCTTCTTATCCTTAAGGTTAAAGTCATCCAATATAATATTCCCAAGATACATTGTTTCAAATAATAAAGGAAATACAAGTGAAAACACATTCTGAATATATTTATGTATCTCGGACCAGTAATCACAAATAACTTGACAGTCCCAGAAGATATGAAAATGATTGGCCCCGTCTTTCCCACATCTCCAACATGTATCCCCCGTTCCCTGATATCTTTTCTGGGCTGGTGTGATGAAAAATTTCATAGTATTTTTCCAACAAAATTCACGCCATACATTTGATCCAGTTGAGGACCATTGTATCTGACATATTTGTTCCCAGTCCTCTTCTGAAATGCTCAACCTCCCCTCTCTTTCCCACTTCTCTCTCACATAATTTGTACTCTCACCCTTACAGTATGCTGTTGTATAGTTTTGATATGATTTTATTAAGTGATCCCGATTTAATTAGTGACGTAAATGTTTGAATTAATCCTTGGTCAGCCTTGGGCACTTCAATGTTCTGATTAAAATAATGTCTTAATTGTATGTATCAGGGCCCAGACCATTTTTTTGCTTTAGGTTATCAAAACTTTGGAGTGCCCCCTTGTGGACAAATGAATAGTAATTGCTTATACCTTTTAAAGTCCATTTCTTCAACCCATTATCATAATTACTGGGGATAAATTCTGAATCATAAGCACACCAACTTAAAATTTTTGAGTTGTCTTCAAGATGACAAAGTTTAATTGCGTTATTCCAAGGTGAAAGCATTACATGTGGTATGTGCTCTTTTGGTTAATTTGGTTCTGTAATTTAGAATCAGCTAATAGGGCACTAATTGGAATCCCTTGAATTATTGTTTTTTTCTATATCTTTCCATCCAGCTGTGAAAATGGGAGAGGACAAGCACACCAATGACCTCAACTGGGCAGCATAATGACAGGGGAGGCTACTTCCCCCTTTATCTTTCCTTTAATTGAAGAGTTTTGTATTTGATTCTGGGTTTCTTCCCTTTCCATATGTATCTTGACAGTTGCCTATCCGACTCTATAAACTGTTTTGGGGGTATTTCAATGGGTAAACATTGAAATAGATACAATAGTCGGGGAAGGATATTCATCGTAATGGAATCTATCTGAGAATGCAGATCTAGAAAAGGTACAGTGTTCCACCTATGTATGTCAGATTTAATTTTTATATTTAGAGGTCCATAATTAACATCAAACATCTTTGTAAAGTCTCGGTGTATTATAACACCAAGGTACGTGATACTGTCTGCATCCCACTTCCAATTATAGCAATCTCCAATTGTTTTGGGCAGGTCGAAATTAAGTGTTGGTATCTGTGTTTTTTTTTTGGTTTTTTTGGGGTTTTTTTTTTTTTTTATTTTTTGTTTATTTGGACAAGCAAGGGTAAAATACAAAAAACCAAACTTCGCTTTCAAGTGACATTAAATGTCCACCTCTTAATTGTAGACATAGTAGTGTTCATTGCTAGTCCAAGTTTTTAACAGAAAAGGAACAAAAAACAATTATAACAAACAAACAAGCGGGAGGGGTGGGCTTCCTCTACTCTTCTACTTCAGGATAGAACACAGTAAGGTATGCATGTATGGTATCTGTGTTTTATTTACATTTGTTTTGTATCCTGAGAAGGCACCATCATCTTCTAATAGTTTAATAACTTTGGGGAGAGTTTGCGTGAGGGAGGTTATAATTAATGATAAGTCATCAGCAAATAAAGCCAGTTTTTGATCTTCTCCTGCCATCCTCACACCGGTGATATCCTCCCTCTGTCGGATCCACTGGCTTAACGGTTCTATATATAAGGCGAAGAGGAGTGGGGACATACAGCATCCTTGTTCTGTTGCTCTTTCTAATACAAATGACTCAGCGAGATCCCCATT
The DNA here is from genome assembly GCA_037367365.1 of Apogon talboti. Lineage (NCBI taxonomy): Eukaryota > Metazoa > Chordata > Actinopteri > Kurtiformes > Apogonidae > Apogon > Apogon talboti. Next base: position 7,735,695 of record JAPQRQ010000015.1, on the reverse strand, counting down.
AACTTTAATTCTAGCTGTGGGTTTATTATACAACCCGGAGGTTAGCTTGATTATAGATGAATGAAAGCCAAATTTGTCAAGCACTTTATATAAAAAAGACCACCTCACTGAGTCGAATGCTTTTTCTGCAGACTTAGCACCAATGTCTCCATTTTTTGTTGTGTAACCTGTTACGTTTCAATTGTTGTGTGTTCAGAAAAACAAACCCAAGCTTGAGCGCCTGCACAGATCAATCTCTAGTAACTTGAAAAACAACACACACACAGCCTGGCCAAAACAAAGGTAGCACACTTTCCTATTTCATTGAACCACCGTTCAGCTTCGTTTACAGCATGCATCATTTGGATAAGCTTATGCAGCGTCACAACTAGGGATGGGAATCCTGGAAGCTTGATTCCTTGGAATCGCTTGCATGCCTGCTTAACGATTCTGCTTATCAACTCCACCTTTGTTGTGCATCCGTGATGACATCACACATACACTGCATTGTTTTGGTTTAGAATGTAGCCAACATGGTGTCGAGGCAGAAATGCTCCAAAGTATGACGATATTTCACACGAACACTTTGTAACTCTTGTAAAGCTTCCATTTTTTCAAAGGGGGAAATACCTCCAATATGATCAAACATTTGTCCACAGGAATGTCACGTGTTTGATACGCTACTTAGTGACACTTGTGAATCTAGCAGCAGAGCAAACACCAGGGCGTCATCCAGGCCCGGTTCTGGGGGGGGGGGCAACAAACATCCTGCCCCCTCAAATAAAAGTTTCCGAAGGTAGGGAAAAGGAAAATAAGGTGCACAACAGCAGGAGACATAGAGGAATTACTGAAGGACCTTAAGTTTCACTTTCCCTTTGTAAGGTCGTTCCCTCCCCCCATGTGTCCCCTTTACATTCCTGATGTCCTCCTCATATATGACTACCTGGAACCGGGCCGGTGTCATCTGTTATTATTATTGGTGCATACTGTATATGGTGTATTTTCTGTGCAGAGATAAAAATATAAAAGACAGTTAATGTAAACAAACCCATTTGTACTCTTTTATTCCCTCACCCAATGAGAATCGATGAGGAATCGGATCGATAAGCAAAATCGATAATGGAATAGGAATCGTTAAATTCTTATTCATTTCCATCCCTAATTCAGAGTATGACCAACAGAGATGTGATGAAGCAGAAACGTCAATGTATTGGCTGATTTTTTTTTTTAACATGAGACACAGTATGATAGATAACTTTGCTGTTTCTATCTATTCCACGTGAACTGGTTTTATCAAATCAATTTAAAGAATTGGAATAAAATATTCATATTTATGTTTCAGTCGTTTTACTAACGTGAAAATACAAATCTTTGTAACTTTGTTATCTTACAATGACTGGCAGAGGGAGTGGGTTCTCCGATGGTTTGCTTCGCCGGTCTTCCACCACTAACGCTGTGTCTGCAGGTGTTGGTACTGTCAACCTAAGTTTATGTCCCTTTAACTTAAAAGTCCTTTAGTGACCAAACACATACTCCCTTTAAGAAGGGCCTTTAGTGTTTTCAGTTGCACACAATAACAACCTCATGATCATCATCATAATTACAACGATGAATTATTCTGATTCATGATGACACACAAGTGCAACACCGGCTTCAGCTCCACATATCAGGATTCGACTCCTGTTTTCTGTTTTTGGTATGATAACCTTCAAATGTAATCTCACCATGATGATTAAACTACATGATCAGTGCAATAAATAATGGAAAATACCTGATTTTCACTGAGAAAAAAAATGCAAAATGGAGAGGATAATACTATGATAAATGGTAATAAATTACTTAAAAAAGGTTAAATAGAGAGAAAAATGTACGTTTGGGAACTGACACAAAAGTGGCACTTAACGGGTTTAAGCAAAGTTACTCAAGTCAAGTGTAGGTGTACATCTGGATGTATGTGTGTGTGTGTGTGTGTGTGTGTGTGTGTGTGTGTGTGTGTGTGTGTGTGTGTGTGTGTGTGTGTGTGTGTGTGTGAAGATTGCACTTCTTCCTAATAGTCTGTGAAGGTTTTTTGCCTGTCTTATAGTCACTTTATATAGTGTAATAAACTGTACACTGTTGTTATATATTAATATCACATAACATTGAACAAATTAGCGTTTTCTTTTTTTCTTTCTTTTTTTTATTTACAGAGTGCAGTAGACACCAGTGTTTCCATCTTCCCATCCAGCCCTACGTTTAGATGAGAATCAAATGAAACATTATTGTACCATTTCTTCTCCATCCAGCCACTGCACACATGTCAGATTTCTCCTCCTTCTCTTTTGCACCTCCTCGTCACCAGTGGAGGGTGTTGCTGTGCTCTGATTCATGCTGCTGAGCTGCATTGGTCACCATGTGTGTTAATGGAGAGCATCTTTCTCCTGCAATGTGTTCGACCATTTGTTAAGCAAACTGTTTTCACCGCTGGAGATTACACATCTACAACAACGTGATGCACCCACTGCAATCATAATGTGATCACAAACATCATAGTCTCAGTCCCAGAGTGGAGGATAGTAATTAGGTTTGTTTAGCTCTAATAAGGCAATGACATAAGGAGAATAAAAGAGAAAAGGAAATAAACATCTGCTGTGTTGTTAAGAGCATATGTAAACTAAAACTAACCATGCACAAGTCACTTTCACACAGGATTTTGGGATGTATGCTACTTTATACTCAAATATTTTACAAATTAACATTTTTTAAATATTTTTGATATTAACACACTTCTGACATGCACATTTGTTTTAGAGCGCTGTATGATTCTGACTGGCCTTCTTATATCAAGCATTATTTTCTTCACATCATCGATATCCTACCAGGCAGTCTGCACACCTGCACTTACCTTTACATAAAACACAATCAGTCTTCCATTAGATTTCATGGTGCTAGGTTGTGGAATGCTCATCTGGATGTTTTGGATTGGATGCCTCTACATCAGTGTCTATGTAGAGGAATAGACTAAAACATCAAATGATGGCAGAATATTTGCTTTGAATTATTCAACCCCAGGTGAGCTGGTGGATGACGTCAGATCACTGAACCTGTTATGTATTGTTGACTGTAAAATAGTTTTATTTTGTTCTTGGTTCATTCTTTAGTTTTTATGGATATGGTGTTTTAAAAGCCTTTTTTTCTGCTACCTCTCCCATGCACATGTTGTTATTATTATTTTTATTTTATTTTTTTCTCTTTACATGTATTTTTTTTAATCTTTTTTGTTGTTTCTTGTATATTTTAAATCGACATTGTATTAAACTGTTACGTGCTAAACAAATAAATAAAATATAACATATTCCATGGGTAAACTGACTACCCTGCCTCCTTTGGTATTAAAATGTATTCATGCAGCAGCCAAAGGACTTAAAAGTACTCCTATATGAACTTATTTTGTTTTATCAAAAAATGTAAAATGATAGGTATCAGCCTCCTGACTTTGTTACAGTCACCGGTAATCTCAGCGGTGAAAACACCAAATTTCCTTTAATTTATTTTTTTGTAAAAAGTAACGATACTACTGTGCATTAAAAATGTATGTGAGTAGAAGTATGCAACTGAGTTAGGAAATGTAGTGAAGTAAAAGTGAAAATAAACAGAATAAAAAATA
>JAPQRQ010000015.1:7694256-7709537 GCA_037367365.1 Apogon talboti | reverse complement strand
GGTGAAATAACACTATAAAACGTAATGCTAGATACTGATGAAGAGTAATTATTTAACTGACAAACAACAAATGACAGGCAATGTCACTCATTTGTTGCGCACTTATGGTTTCAGAGGCTTTTGGTTCAGAAATTGTAAAATAAATAAATTGTAAAATGTACTGTAATTTGTGCGACTAATTTCATTTTCATTGACATGCATTGAAACATTAACCGTGTGGTCTACAGTCATCCCAAAATTAATTTACATTATCATCATCATGATTAAGTAAGACTCTAGCCCCCCACTCAATTTTCAATAGTTAAAATAGACTATGGCAAGGCCCCACAGTCGCTATCATTGATTGGAAACTCTACCTTTACACACAGTAACATGTGCCCTTACCGGTACATCTCAATGGCAGCCTCATCATCTTCACCAAACTCATCTTCATTCTCTTCGAGCTCTTCCAGCGTCATGTCCTCGTATGTTTTAACTGATCAGAAACGAGGAAAACAAATAGTTACATACACTTTGAATTACCCCCTATCTAATTAAATGATGTTCAAATTAGCCAATATTGACTAATGTAGAAATGTTGAACATTATATATTAAAATCATCTGCTGGTTTAGCAATCTCACTCAGAAAAAAACAGAAAAGGGAACAATGGCCAGTGAACTCTTAGGGTTTAGGTTATGAAATATGGCATGCACCTACAGGAAAGAGAGGTGAGACAAGCAGTTTCATACATGACAAGACAAAACTGCTTAGATATACTATCAAGTATCAGAAAATTACTGGTATTGTTTACTTTCAAATTTCAACACTTAAGGAGTAAATTTCATTAGTGTTGACACATTTAAATACCTACAAAGGCTTCACATTCTTATTAATAATATCATTTTAACAGATAACTCTATGTTGTGATAAATAGGTGTATTTAAAATCATGAACTATTTGTGTGTTGAAAAATTTAAATTAAAATACCTCAAAAATAAATGACAGATTTTTATCATAATGTTTAATGTAACTTCCTTTCTGTTAAGGTGGGAAATTAGCATAGAAAAAAAGTATTATCTGGAAACAAGTACTGAAGCAAAGGTATCACATTGAATTTGCTGAATGTTACCCAACTCTCAAAAGAAATATAAAAGAGGCAATACATCTCATCCTTTCACTATATCCACAATCAGCTAGAAAAAAAAAAAAAAAAAGTTAAATTTTCTAAATTTAATAGCTTTGATGTGGCTTTTGAGTTGGCCCAGGCATGCAATCAAAAGCTAGTTGCTGAGCCCTGGAAATGCATACAGGATGTCCAACTAGTGTTTCCTACCCAATGTGTTGTAAGGTATAAGTGTGTCTGTGTGTAACTGATGTAACGCCTTGTGATTGTGTAGCAATCAAATTCCTGATTGACACACAAAAAGCTCTTTTTTCCTTTCCGTCTACTGTAGCTCTATAATTTGGGTGACGTTACGTAGTAAACCATGCCCCATCAGGTGCAAATACTTCTGCAGATTGTCTTCCTTACCAACAGACTGCTGCTGAAGGGCCATTTCCTCCTCTTCATCATCTTTAGGGGTTTCTTTGGGAGGAAGAATACCCTTCCTCCTCAGTATATCATTCCACTCTGTGTCTTCATTAGGGTCCTAAGGGGGACATTTGAAAAGCTGATTTATGACTGCTGAATAATGAGGAAAAAGATGTTTATGATGCACTGCCCGCTCTGTTTTTGCGATTAGACAACCTCATCTCCTCCACAGTGGTCAGTCTAGTCTATAGTTGGTAGAACTTATCCTTGAAAATCAACATTAGTTAGCTCAGAGAAAACTGCTAGTTTACCAACAACTAACAATGTATCAAATTCAATCAATCGAATTTGATTTATATAGCGTCACATCATAACACAAGTTATCTCATGACACTTTTAGAGCGGGCTTAAACCAGACTCTTACGCCAATTTGCAGAAACCCAACAGAATCCTCGAGGAGCAAACACTTGGTGACAGTGGGACTCCCTAAACCGAATGACAGTAGTCGTTCTGGTACGGTACAATAACCGCTCCCTCTAAATGTACTATAACATGCATAATATTGAATTTATAGTTAATCTGATCATTTTATTTGGTAAATTCCACATACACAAAAGTAAATATGCCAAAACACTTCCAAACTTTAAAGTCTTTATAATTGAATTCCAAAAATATATCCACTCACTAGAATTTTAGGGTTCACAAACGCAGAAAATGCCCTTGTATTTGATCCAAATTTAGTACACGTTTGTAAACCGACAGAAGTATAAACCGAAGGACAAGGGAGTGGTTATTGTACCATACCAGAACGACTACTGTCATTCGGTTTAGGGAGTCCCGGTGAGAGTGGCGTGGGAAAACTTCCTTTAAGAGGCAGAACCTGCAGCAGAGCCCGGCTCTTTGAGGATGGTCCTCTGCCTTATTTTCCTGATCCAATTGTCCGTCTATCAATTAGTAAAGTGTTAAACGCAAATGGTGTATTAGGTCATTTAAAGTCTTTTGTAAGAGATGTAAAGAAACATTTGGCTAGCTAACAGTAAGGTTACCACTTAAAGTTGGTCCGCCTAGCTAAACGGCTAACGAGTGACGAGTTAAAGGCTCTGCTGTGACATTTTAGATACATTATAGATAACACCAACTGTTAAAACGTCTCTCAACTCAACAATAAATATTACTGTCCTGAAGTTTGTTAAAGCTTTACTAACCTGCATTTTGACAGATAAGGCAGTCCTCGTCAAATCACACCGCTGCTCTCCTCCCAGACACGGAAACAGAAGGACCGCAGCCTAAAGAGGTCCGGGTAGAAACAGAAACAGCCTCAAATCAACCAACAGTAAGAACCGTCGGAATAAAAGCACCCTCACATTCAGCATCTCAACGTAAATATAAACGGGTAGGTTCACTTCCTTTGTATCTTTTTAATTCTTTTAGGATGTCTACGTTCATGCTTTAAGCATGCCAAGGAACCGGTGTTTTGGGGACAATAATAAAGATGACACCAACTTCCTTTTGCGACTCGATATGACCATATAAGGAGTGAGAGCGCAGTATTCCATTTCTGGCTACCAGAGTAGAACCAAACAGGTGCTGCGTCGGGAACACACACACACACACACACACACACACACACACACACACACACACACACACACACACACACACACACACACACACATACATTATGGTACTGAGACATGGAAAACCTAATTATCTATAATATATAATTATTATATTGAGAGCGTTTATATTCTGCTTCTGGGGCTACACAGAAACATAGATTGTACCAGATGAAGTATAAACATTTAATTTAAAAGCTTTTCAACACTATAGATTAATATTGAACACAGAAGTTAATATGAAATCATATAGTGAGTGTATAAATTGTATTAAATGAGGAAAAAAGCTAAATATATTATTATGTTATATATTTTATATTCCTTGTATTCATTGTATTTGAGAAGGTGTGTCCAAATTATGTTAAGTGTTATGCATGAAAACAGTTGTTTAAAAGAAATAAACAATGTAGTTTGGGTTTCACTGAATGCTTATAGCATTTGTATTAGCTTTTGAGAGTTATATCATCGTAAAGGTTCAGTGTTTAATATTTAGTGACATCTAGTGGTGAAGTTATATCCGCCTTATTCTCCTCTACAGAGGCTACAACAAATGTGAAAGTTCCTCAGGGAAGATGAGAGGGATCAGTCTGCTCTGGGCTTTTTAAAGTGCTTTCAGTTCTGGATGTTTAGACTTTTCACTGTCATCCAAACCAGATTTGTAGTTATTATACCTGTACAGTGCGCAAACAAAAGGTTTGAATCAAACAGCACCATGGGTCAGTTCATTTATGGTCTGAAAACACTTTTTAGATGGTTTGGACTTGGAAGCAAGACAAGGCTATTGTCACACAAAAATATGTAAAAGAAAAAAAACAAAACCAAAAAAACCCAAAACAAACAAATGGAAGAGCAAGGTAGGTAAAAATGAGTGATTAAAAAGATGCACAATTAGCAATAGGAAGATACAAGAGCATGCAGATGATGGCACTCTGCTCCTAAAATTGCACTGTGACATAATAATAATAACAATTATTATTATTATTTGAAAAGCTCTTAGTTAAACGTACAGAAATCCTGTTGACAATCGCTAAGAAATGTATTGCAAGAAAGTGGAAATTAGATTCTCTCTCTCTCTCTCTCTCCCCCCCCACCCCCTTCCAATTAAGATGTGGTTAGGTGAAGTAAATAGTTGTGTGCCCCTGGAAAAAATAACTTACTGGATGCAAAAAAGAAGTAGGATGTTCTACAAGATATGGCAACCATTTATAAATATATGGAAATTCTACCAGCACATCAGATTGGCTTTTTGTACTTGAGTAGGGCTTATAGGATCTAGGAGGTGTGAGGTCACCATATGTCTCTCTATGACTCATACAAGTCATATGTCTCAGTTTTCTTTCTTTCTTTTTTTTTCTTTTTTTCATATTTTCTCTGTCAGTGTATCTGTCTGTTTTGGGGTTTTTTTCTGCCTGGGTGTCTGTCTGTTGTCTCTGATCCTGTTGTGGGTTGGTGAGGTCATCTTGTTTTGTAAGTATGTAACTGTATTGTTGTTCTATGAAAAATGGAAAATAAAATATTTTAAAAAAGCTCTTGGTTAAATGATAATAACTTTGGTCAACACTCAAAAGTGAGTGTAAGTGATAGTAATGTACCTTAACAGTGGATACCACTGTAGATATAAACAGAAACATTTTCATGTAGTTTTACATTAATTAAAATGTAATTATGAATATATTAAGCTTCATTCAGTTTCTAATAGTCCTACATCTCTCTAACACCTTTAAGTCACAACATGATATAAACAAATAATACAACAAATATATAATATAAATCGTATAAATCATAGCCTATATCTTCAGTTCAGAGTGTATAAATTGCTTACTGTTGTTTCTCATGTTAGTATATTAATACACAGGTTTTCTGTCTCTAGTCTCTTTGTTTCTAAGGCCATAAATGCACTGGATTATCACAAAGACTCTTTGTGTGCTCGTGACCACAGTGAACACCTGAAGACGCCGCTCCGTGGACAGCCAATCACAGCCGGGCCAGTCACTTTGAGCCGGAACTGGTGGAAGGGAAAGTTGGTGAAACGCGGAAGAGAAGGAAAGAAAATGAAGACCACTCACTCTGTTGATGTTTTACAAAAACCAGGAATACTAATTTTATTATGCTTTATTATGTGGTAGACAGTGGGCTTTATGAATTTTTTTTTGTTGAAGAATGATTGTTCAGTGATAAAAGGCCAAAGGGTGCCTTTGTTTTCTTTTTAAACACACACTCAGAAAAATATAATCTATTTTGATCAACTTTGTCTAACATAGATAGTACAGATAGAGTATAAATATGTCTTATTTAATGGCATTGTTAATAAATATTTTCCACACAATAGATTCATGCCGAAGACAGAAGTAAACATGAATTTGTATGGTGAGTGTATAAATGTTATAAAACAGGGAATAAAGGTAAATATGCTCATGCATAGGCCTGTTATTTAGATTATTTTTTTACATTGTTGTACAATGTTTTAACTGGACATCAATTCACAATAGTCTACAACATACTCTGTTTTTTTTTGTTTTTAAAACACACATTGAGAAAAATATTTTCTATTTTGATCAAATTAGTCAGTGTTAAAGCAGGTGATGAGTAAACATTTAATCCAAATCTGATCCAATAATTCCAACATTTTTCCTCCCCTGCATTTTTTGTAGAAATTTTTTCATCTTTAATTCAACAAATATATTTTTCCTCATCATTTTTCCTATATATGGATGAACAGCAACATCTGACCAAACTTCTTTCAATCTACCTTTTCCCCCTTAACCCTTTTAGTTAAATCATTATGTGTTACAATGCTTGTTGTTAGTAAGCCTCTGGTGTATTATTTGTTTGATTATTATTTATTGAAAAATGAATGAAAAGAGAGAAATTGAGCAATATAGATATGTTTAATGGATACACGGAAAAACAGTAATTGACCACTTAAGAACTACATAAAACATATTTTTTGACAATCAGTTCTGTGATCTGCAGCAACAAACCAGGTTTTAAATAGACTGCGGAGTGAGACATCTTCGTACATGACCGATCTGTGCACAGCTGCTGCAAATCGGGCGTGAGTGAGGGAGAAGACGTGAAGGAAGTGTGAAGCCTGCATCTGCTGGGAGCGCAGGAAACCATGGAGAAGTCCCCGAACCCGTCGACGTAGAGCGGATTTGGCCGCTCCTTGAACCGGAGGACCGGCGCAGCAGCACACTTTACGGCGGAAGGGCCAGACGGCGGACGGCTCCCTCCGGGTCCCTCCCTGCTGGAAGAAATGTGGCTGAACCCGGAGGAAGTTCTGCTGAAAAACGCACTGAAGCTCTGGGTGACAGAGAGGAGCAACGACTTCTTCCTCCTGCAGAGAAGGAGAGGCCACGGGGAGTCGACGGGCAAGATCACAGGTAATAAACAACAACAACAACAACAACAAACCCAACAGTAAACAGGGGCAGGCAGAGGGGCGCGTGTAAACAGCTGGTTGAGTCCATAGGAGAGGCCACAGAGAACCAGCAGCCTGGATAACAGGGAAACAACATCAGGAAGAACACAGGAAGTGTCACAAAGGCTGTGGAATAAATCACCCAAGGCACTGGGATAAGAATGTGTGCAAACCTTGAATTTATTCATACATCTCTAGTTTGAGTTGTCACGATAAGTTCAATTTCTGTTTCCAGATCAGTTTATGTAACTATATAAACTGATCTGATATAGTTACTATTGAGTTGATCTTAAACATTAGATCCAGGTTATATCTCAGAGCAGGGGTGTCAGACTTATACAGTCCAATATGATCTGAATTGTGTCAGACCAGTAAAGTAATAACAGTGAGGAAAGTACAGTTACATTATGAAAATGTTTACATCTGTGTGAACAATATGCACCTGCCAAGTGCAATTTTAACAATATTATACCTCCGCTGATCATTTACACAAGTGCATTACAACTTATACAAGGGTAATTCAAAAAGTTCTAAGACAAATTTAAAAAACCTTTATTTTTGAAAGTAACAAAATTATTTTTCTACATAACATCCACCTACGTCAGTACACTTCTGCAAGCGATGTTTCCACCGAAAAATTCCTTTTTGATAGAATTTTGTTGAACTAGTTTGACTCAGTTTGAATTTACGGCATTTGTCTTAGAACTTTTTGAATTACCCTCGTATATCACACTGGATCTATAAATGTGCAAAACATTCAGTATCGGACACAATATTGGTCAAATTACACATGCTTCTCTTAAGACATGTCAAGTTGTTCATATTTGTTCAGATTATTCACATTTTTTGTGACAGGATAGTTTTGTAAATGTAAACATTTTTCTTTTCCACACTAAAACAAAGAGGACATATTTGGAGTTGTTTTTTTATTTAGAATTCATTGTGATAGTGTTTTACCGGACCAACCCACTTGAGACCAACATAAGGCTTTATGTGGCCCCTGAAGTGTAAGATTTGCATTTCGCAAATTCATCCCATGGGCCAGATCAGACCCTTTGGCGGACCGGTTTTGGTCTGCGGGCTGTATGTTTGACACCCCTGTCTCAGAGGGTCGATTTTATCTGTGCTTAAAGCTTTTTTTACTGTAACTTTTTGATGCTCAGTTATTCCTTGTGTGGTTCATTATGCATCTGTTAGAACTTCTATTATTACTATTATTATGTAGACTGGGCCATAAACTGATTATTAGCACTATCACAGTAATGTAATGACTTAAAAAAAGTTCTTTATCCATCTAATTATGTCTATTTCAGATCTATTCTATTTAATTACAGTTTCATTTTAAAGGATAAACTGGAGGACAGTATTCATAACTATGTTTTCAGAGGTGTATCACATGAAAATGGCCTTTTTGTTTTGTTTCATTTACTCATATCTACAGAGGAAATGGGCTGCTGTTAATAGAGCCCTCCATGTTGCACTGAACAGTCTTCCTCTTCATCTTTTGTCCATTTATAGCCTGTGGAATCCAGGGTAAAGGTGCATTACCATCAATTTTTAAATCTGAATGTTGAATGGAGTTATATCTGATCAACTAAGAAGCCCAGAAGTGACTAAAAAAACACAATTCCATATGTGTTATGGTCACCATAGCTGAAGGAGATGGGGATTAAACTGGTTGTAATCTGTAACTTCACTGCAGTCACTAAATATTATGCGCTGAATATTTGCGTGGTAATAAAACTGTGTTGAAACTTTGTTAAAATTGTCTCTGTACCAACAACAGTAGCTCTAAGAACACAGCTCATGCCTTACTAGATGTTTGTGTCCTGATCTGTTCAGACATTCACATGAGAAGAATTAGGTTGCCGTGGAATCGTCTAAAATATGTCCTGTGTCCTTTTCCTAACCATTTTTCCTTGACCTCTGAGTTATGGGGTTAAGGAAGGATGTGAAGGAGACGCCATAAGGACAACTGGGCTTCAAAGAGAATGTGACGGCGCTCAGGCCACGTTCACACTGCAGGCAAATGTGGTCCAAATGTGATATTTTTTTTGCCCATATGTGACCTGTATCCGATCTGTTAAAGACAGTTGGAACAGAACAAATCAGATTTTTTTTTTCGAATCCGACCCAAGCCACTTTCATATGTGGTCCTAAATCTGATATGTGTCCGATATTTTGCAATGCAACTTCAGTCTGAACGGCCAGGTCGCATTTATCCGACCTTTACGTCACTGAAATGCGACAAACGTCACAATTCTGCGTCCCAGGAGGAGGAGCGGCGGGAAAAACATATTTCCTTTTGTAAACACAGTGTGTGCCTGTGTGGTCACGTGTTACGTCAGGACCATTTTAGTGTATGCGGGTCACTTCAGGGTTGTACTCTGTTCATACTCCAAACTGATAGAAGTCGCATTTAATATGAATGAGCACACAAAACAAATTTCACCAAAAAAATCCGAATTGTGCATTAAGACCTGCTGTCTGAACGTAGTCTTAGACTGGGAGGATGTTGCTACACAGTGGGTTTGTTGTGGTGAAACTACAGTCTTCTGAAGGTACACTCCAAATATCATGTCTTACATAAGCGGCTCCGCCCCTTTCCTTCTTATCACTTTGTTTTATGCAGGCTATAAAAAATACAACTTCATTACCAGTGTTGCAACTGCAATGAAAAAGACCATGCAGGCCATGCTCACCCTCTTGTCCGCTCTTGTGTTCAGTTAAAAACATCGTCCATCATCTGACTACGTTTGTAATAACATTTCAACCCACTCTTCCTTCCTCCCTGATTTGATTGCGTTCTCTTCCCTCCGAACACATGATCCAGGCTAATAACTCTAGCATCTGTTGCTGAAGTTAATTAATGAAGGCTAAATGCTGGCAATGAAACAACAAGGAGAATTAAATGAGCTGAGGTTGCTGGCAGCCCTAGAAAAAGCACTTGTACGGTAAATTATTAGATTCAGAATGTTCAAGGTTCAATGTGTGTGAAATTTAGTGACATCTAGTGGTGAAGCTGCCTGATCACACATCCATCTTCAGTGCCTTGTTAAAGCCTGTGATTGTTTTGGCTGTTCTGGGCTTTGTAGTTAAGGGGATATAAACTCCAATTCATATTCATACAGATAATGGTAATGTTTCATAAAACTCGATTCTTTTTGCTGTAAAATGGAAAAAATAAAAAATAAAATGTGTTTTGAGCCACCATAGAAACGACAATTCCTAGCTAGATATAAACAGCTCATTGTTTTGTAATAAAAACACAATGATTTCCTATTTTCATGTGATTATTCACTAATTAAAGCTATAATTATTCTTATATCATTCTATTTCTGGCACTTTCACTCTGGATATAACTGTCCAATGACAATAGTCTAACAGTCATAGAGTCAAAACATAGTTATTCAAAGAAGCTATTGCAGGATATTATGTTGATCAGTGTGTTACTTTTTACCATTTGTTCCTGCATATTTTGATGATGAAGTAACATTTTTTAAAACTATAACAGCTTTGAGAATTTAACCACATATAACCTTCACTCACATTGTCTTCATCTTTTTAATAAGAACTCGGAGGCCACTCATTTGTCACTATCTTGATTTCAATCACAAAATCAGAGAGGACATGACAGCGCTTAAGTCTGTATCATCTTGGTTTTTTTGGGGGGGGTTTTTTGTATGTTGAATTTACACCCACAAATAACTCTCAACTTCCTTCAAATTTGACTCAGTCAGCCTTTAAACAGACTTAACTATTTGTCTATCATCGATGTAGACTGACTTCCGTTATGGTAACATTATTGGCTGTATCACCCAGTGCTAATCACATCTATATGACTGATGTTGCTCTCATATTGTAGTGACCCCAGCAGTGGACTGTGCTGCCATAGACACCATAAGACCACTGTTAACATGTACGGTCACTACAGTCTGGGCTGTTTGTTCTTGGACTCATGTGACTTGTGTTTAAATAAAAGTCACTAAACTCCAGGCATAAACTGACCTCTGACTGGTATTTCCTCTGAGTTTTTCAGGTTTTGTCACAGTCTGTGTACTTCCCTTGCATCAGAGGTTTAAAGCAACCACTCTGTGACTATTTAAATGCGTCCCTCCCTCATACAGTAATAGTAATTTCTGACCATATGCTTATTGCAGCTGCTGTCTGTTTCACTGCCTCCCACAGTGGTTTTTTTTATTTTTTTTTGTTTCCTCTATCTGGCTTCCTCTCTGTTTGTTAACTGAATGTGCGCAGGACAATAACAGCCTTCACTGTGCATTACATTTTTCTTATGAAGCCTCAAAAGTGTTCTTTCAGTGTCGGTCTCTTTGCTTTTTTCTTCCCTGTGTAGAAACCCTGCTAGATTGCTTCTCGTAAAATAGAAAAGAGGGAACTTCCTGGCTGGGTTTTACTTTGTGTGTTTGTGTTTGTTCTCCCGCTGTTCCCATAGCAAGAGGGGTGAAGGGTCAAGTCCCTGTCGTTTAACATTAACTAATTTAAAGACCTTCGCGTTGCTTCCGCACAACCACAGGAGAGGCAACACAGAACAGTTGTCTTTAAATCTTATTTGGGTTTGACTTTAGAAAATGTTTCCAGCTGTTAATGTGAAAGTAGAAACAGAAATGTGATGTGTAGTTCAAAGCTGTGAAAACACTTCCAGCCCCTATCACACCAGTGATAACATACTTTCAGCAGGATTGCTGAGAAGGGCTGGGCGCTTAACATCTGCACTGTCTTCATACCAGTGTCTGTTTTCTGGAAAGCCAAAGCAGTCCAATCTAACATTCATATTGAATGTTTCTGAACACAGTGGTGGAGTAAGTGTTGGTGTCCATTGTTTTAATGTTCAATAGGAAGAAATAGGGGAAAATCCCTATCCTCCTACAACACTTATATCCTCTGTCCTAAGCCTAGACTCAATATGAATTGAGGCAATTCAACACCATGTGGGTTTGGAAAAGTGATAAATTATCATGGTTAGGGGAGCTGCCATGCTGCATCTGTTCTTTTTTGTGACACCACAATAATAATAAAGAAGTGAAACTCAATATTCAGTGCCTGAGGTCCCAAAAAAAGATGTCTCTTGTTTTTTTGTTTTTTTTAAAGAACAAAAATACAGTTACATACTTACAAAACAAGACAATGTCATCAACTCACAATGACAGGACTAAAGACAACAGACATACACACAGACAGAAAAAAAAAAGTCTTTTGTTTTTAACTGGAGCTAAAACTTCCGATCCTTTCTTTGGATTGGGTAATGACTGCAATGATGAATATGTTTCAGCTACAATAAGTTATTTAACTGATGCAGGGATTAGATTCACATTTCCTAAACATCCATCTGTTTGATAAAGAACATAAAGATTGGACTGTGTTTCAGTGGAAAAAGGTCATGTGGTCTGATGAGTCCAGACTGACCCTGTTCCAGAGTGATGGACGCATCAAGTGATTACCCATCATGCCTAGTGCCTACAGTACAAGCCTGTGGGGGCAGTGTTGTGATGTGGGGTGGCTTGAGTTGGTCAGATCTAGGTTCAGTAACGTTACGTGTCCATAAAATGAGCTGACTACCTGAATGTACTGAATAACCAGGTCTGAACATCAGTGGTGTTTTTTTTTTTCTTCCCTGATGGCACAGACATATTTCAAGAAGACAATAGCAGGATTCATCAGGATTAAATTGTGAAAGTGGTTCAGGAGCATTAGACATGATTTTCACACATGGATTGTCCACTGCAGTGTCCAGATCTGAACCCCACTGAGAATCTTTGGGATGTAATGGAAGAGATTTTACACAGTGGTCCGATTCTCCATCACTAATCCTAAATATCATGATGGAAAATGACTCATGATGATGACTTCATGGCAAAAATTATGCCACTGTGAATTTATCCCATAATTACAGCCTGTAAGACTGTCCAACGAAATAATGCATGTACTTTAATGTTATTGTAGATTGAAAGCAGTTTTCAAAAAGCACCACTGTTTCATCTTTTTTTTTAATTAATTTCTTTTTTTTTTACTAATTTCTGTGTCTATACCCTTTCTACTGTAAAAACGTTGATAAGAGGTGAAACCTAATATTTGTTCACCGGTAACATCAGTGTGTAGCAGCAGAGCTAGACCTCTGCCGTTTTAGGCTAAAAGCTGTTGTCAAAAATACATTGCCACTGAAATACTAAGTAAAATCACTGCATAGAAAACCCTTTTACTTAAAAATACAAAACAAAAGCAGTATTTTCAGCCAAATGTATATGTGCAGTTTGTGTTGACATCTGTGTTGTATTAACTGACACTGTTTGTTCAAATGGCAGACTCCATTTTTAAGCTAACTATAGGTACCTTTGGATGCTGTTGCCCTTGTAGAAGAGCACAAGACAGGGATTGAAGATTTTTCTGAAAAAAAAAAAAAACCATCTTCAATCCTCTCCACTGAATCATAGTACAGGCTGTGGTCATGGATTTAGGACAGCCATTAGCTTAGTAATGGTCGACCAAAAAGCTAAAGTCTTCCAAAACAGGCTCCAAAACAAACAATGTACACAGAGACATGCAGATCTTACATATTTACTCTTCCAGATATGTTGTGTCAGAGTAGCTATTGTTCAGTAAAGTGATCCCCATCAACTTTTTTGTATTAGTACTACTGTGTTATTTGTGTTTTACTGCTGTACATGTTTGACTTTATTAAATGTTGGTAGTTTAATCTGCAGTAACACATCATATTCTATAAGATCATATACTGTAGGTTTGTAGCTTCTCTGTCCTTTGAGAACTACATATCTTTAAAAGTGAGCTTTTCTTGCGGTAAACTCATAAAAACATGCCTGTTCTCAGTTTTGTGACCATGCATTTTGCACCAAACCCACGATGATTTTCAGAGTGTTGCTTTAGTGTAAAACAGTCATTATATCCTCGAAATCGAGTTTAAATGGATATAATGGTTTTCCTTGGTGTGAAGGCGATAACTAGGACAGATTTGGTTGGATTTCTTCTCCTTTGATAACCAACAGAGGGGACCCCCAGTGGAAGAACCCCATCGATTTCAGCTTCTCTATGAGTATTATAAGTCATCCAAATGGGTGCGCTTTAGTTGAAAATCAGTTTTTTGGAAATAAATCAACCAATAATAGGACGATTGAGATAAAAATTTTACAAATGTCCGTTTTCTGGCTACCATCCAGAGTTTATATGGTGTCATTTTCATTCACTAGGTGGAGTTTTGTGGGGAAATATTGTTTCTCTGACCACTATTCTGCCACTATCAGGTCGGTGTAGCTCAAATTGAGTTCATATCGATTATCTAACAATTATCGTGGACAGATTTATTTATAACAGAGGATTGGGGGGATCTTGGGGATATACCCTTTCTGTCGCCCCCCCGACAGCGTAAGCCTCGTTTTAAAGTCTGCCCATCACCTATCACAGACTTTATCGCACACATCGCCTACATTTGGAAATACGAGAAAAAAGTACAGTATTTGCCTCTGAAATAGAATATGGAATAGAAATTGAAGGCCTGACATCCAGTTACATAGTTGTTAGTTTTAGAGCAGACGTTTCAGAGAGTCCAAAGCAGCGCTCCTTATGCTTTTCTCAGTCTCCTAAAGTTCATCTGCCCAGCTATGTGACCATTAGCTGAGAAAGGCAATCATTCACATTGACTCCCTTTTCTGGAAGGTTGACCAGAGTAAACCCCTCCTGTGGTTAGTGGTGGTGGGGCGGCTGCCTTTCTGTTGCCAGGCTGCTGGGACTGCAGCTCCAGGCAGGTCGACTTTGACTCATAGACATAGTTTACATTTGGCTGGGGGCCAGGGAACCGGCTGGTGTTGGAGACTTTATCACATTTCTCCACCTGTTTAGTGTTCCACCACTGTGGGTTTGAACAGGGATAATATGTCTGGATTAAAGTGTGTACTTGATATTTTTGTCCTGACACTTTGGGGTTCCTTGGGTGTATTTTTATCATAAAGCAAACAAACAGTCACATGCAGATGGAATATTTGCACAGGTAGTTTCTCTTTTTGGCAGACTAAACTGGATTCAATGCAGGTTTTACAAGCTCACAGTCTTCCGTTAACTGTAAGTCACCCAGTATGAGGAACAACTAAGACTCACTCCAGTTTCAGTCGACAAGTTTCTCTTTGTACGCTGTAAATCAGTCCGTCCAGATAAACACAATTATGCGATCGTATTATTCAATGCATAATCAAGCAAATATCTGCATTTTTTCAAAAAGGGCACATGTTCACCACAATAATAATATATTTCCATGCAAAATACTCGATATATGCGGGGCTCGCATAATCCCCGCATTTTTTACATAAAGTTAAAATTATATTGTAACTTGACACGGTTAGTGATGTAATATGTGACACACAACGTCATCGGCTCGTGCGTCCACAGAAGGTAAACTAACCGTGAGCCTCAGAAAAAATCCTGCAAGATGATGAAAAATGCAGCTCATTTGCTGACAAAAGTACCTGCAAAAGACAGTGCAAACCAGTACCCGATGACCTACACTACCTCACTTTTGTGAAGCAGGAAGCAATTGTTTTATCTTTGACACTTAACAGTAAAACATAACCACCATTTTCTGTGATGTAGTGTATGCTTACTTCTTGTATGTTTGCTTATCATAGGATGTAATTACCGTATTTTCCGGACTATAAGTCGCACTTTTTTCATAGTTTGGCTGGTCCTGCGACTTATACTCAGGTGCGACT
>JAPQRQ010000015.1:7668604-7680153 GCA_037367365.1 Apogon talboti | reverse complement strand
AGTCCAAAATCTCTAAAGTGCTTTTAAATGACTCCAAAGGTGGCAAATAACAGAGGTAAACCAGCACAACCTTTGTGGACAGGACATATTATCCAATCCAATCCGATCCAAGTTTATTTGTAAA
Source organism: Apogon talboti (assembly GCA_037367365.1). NCBI lineage: Eukaryota > Metazoa > Chordata > Actinopteri > Kurtiformes > Apogonidae > Apogon > Apogon talboti. The sequence continues at coordinate 7,680,029 of JAPQRQ010000015.1, read as the reverse complement.
GGACTTTATAACAACAACAGTGGACCAAAGTGTAGTACAAAGTAAATAAAAACCAAAATAAAAGAATGAAATACAACAATAAATTAAAAGGCATCAAACAGCTGTACAATTAAAAATAATAGGACATAAAAACAGTTGTACACTTAAAAACAATAAAAAATAAAACAATATAACAAATACGAAATCAAAAATAGAATAAAAATAATACATTCAAACATGGTGTCAAAGGCCAAGGAAGAAAGATGAGTTGTAGGATGATATTACATCAGAGACTTTGAACTAAGTATCTACAAAGGAGCTTTTGTTTTATTTCTCTTCAGAGACAGGAAGAGAAAGTTGTAAACAAAACTTCAAACTGTTTAGCACTCATTCCAGTCTTTCATATTTATTGTCATTCAACTTAATTACCTTATTCACCAGGTCTGGTAAATAATAAAGAAAAAAAAGGTTTAGCACAGTGTAAACCAGCAGAAAACACACTCTGGATGTTCTCACAAACTAAATTTCATTCAGCATGTTTTATTCTGGTTAAAATTGGACACATGAACACACTTAATGTAGCTTTACATGCTAAACACTTTTTGTTTGTGGTGGTTTTTATTGTTTGTTGCTTTTTTTAGTTAATTATTGCTACTGTTATTTTGCCTGTTACTTTGTATCATTTCTCGTGTTCTGTAAACTTGTCTTCATTTTGGTTTTGGCTGTCACTTTGTAAAGTGGTGTTTTTAAAATTGCTATATGAATGAAGTTAATATTATATGACACATGGCCACATTATAGTGTTCAGAGAATGAGAGGTGCTGCAGTAATGTACATGTCATTAGCAGGACGAAGCTAATGCACATGCTTTCAGGCTAAAACCAAAGGTCGAGGTCATCCAAATGAGAAATGGACGGTGAGAATAAACACATCAATCAAAATGTAAGTCCTCAGTGGGATTGTTTTTGAATGTTTAGGTTTAGGTGCCATGTGATCTAACTGTTTTTATAAAGAAAAAAAACACATACACATTTTGAAAACAAAGTCAAAATATAGAAAAATAAAACTAAATTAACTAAATAAAGAAGTTCAGCAAAAGCAGATTAAATAAATAATTATGTGTGTGTTTACTCCATTACAAAACCACAGAAGACTTTGGTATTACATTATCCAGACCAGAGGTTTAATTCAGGAGAAAAACACTAAAGTCACCTACAGCTTTTTGGCTCCTTCATATGCACCAGCTCCACCATCAACAGCTCAGGTCGTACGGTGTATGAAGCACTAACAAAGGTTTGAACCATGATGATGAAGAATCACTCCATAATATTCACATTACTATAGTGGACAGAAAATGCACATACAGTTTCCATGTTCTCCCTGTGTTTGCGTGGGTTCTCTCCTGTACTCCAGCTTCCTCCCACAGTCCAAAGACATGCACTAATAGGTTAATGGGTTAATGGTCTAAATTGTCCATAAGTATGAATGTGAGAGTGATTGGTTGTTCATCTCTATATGTCAGCCCTGATGAACTGGCGACACGTCCAGGTTGAACCCCGCCTTCCCCCACAGGGAGCTGGGATAGGCTCCAGCAACCCCGACAACCCCCTCGAGGATGAAGCAGTCCAGAAGATGAATGAATGAATGTGTTAAAATGAATGGATGAAGGATTAAAGGATGACTGACTTTGTCCTGTCACTCATGTGCTCTTTCTCCATAGGGGTCATCTGTAAGCCATGAGCAATACTTCATTGTTTTTATGTGTTTAATGTATTACCCCTGTTTTCAGGTTTTGTCCATAGAAAAAGCAGAGAGCACCAGCGTGCTTCCTAATCCGGTCATAGTGAGTGTTCGGAGTAAAAAGGCCTTCCAGCTGATCGAGCTGCAGGACAGAGACGAGCTGGTGGAGAGCCTCAACTCCAGACTCCGAGCTCTGCAGTGGAAACGCTCCATGTTCCGCAGCAAGAAACACGGCAAGAGGAGCATGGTACGAAGGATCATTCTACTTGTTGAACTTGTTTAATTATTTTTTATTTTTACGCAGAGACACATACACACGGTTCCCATCCACAATCAAAGCAGGACCGTTTCTCTGACATTGTATTGTCTCAGTTGTTCAGGTTCTGGGCATCCCAGATTTACAGTTTCTTCGTGACTTCACACTCAGCTGGTAGTGGCAGAAAAAACGTACCAAATGCAATATAACAGACTCCCCTCATACCAGGGGTAGGCAACCTAGGGCTCCAGGGCCACATTTGGATTTTGGGCTCTTTTCAAGTAGCTCCATATAGATTTGTCAAAGAAATATATGGAAAAGAAAACCACTTTTTTTTTCTTAAACACATTTTGCTATTATTGTTGCAACCATAAAATCATTTTGATGTTATGCAGTTATAAAAATGTAGACTGCACTCCAAATGAATCAAAACTAAAAGCAGTGGTTGTAGTAAAAGTAGACTACTTTGTATTTCAGGACACTAAAGATATTCATCTGTATTCTTCTTTGCAAAAGTATCCTTCACATACCAGTGAATTTTTGCTGCAAAACAATAATGACAAATGTCCCTATTTTCTTTAATATAGTTCTGGAATTTCTTTGTAGTTTGGTAAATGCACAGAAACTTTGATTTATTCATGACATATTCCATACAATTCCATCCATATACCAACTCAAGAGCTTCTTTAACAGTCACCACTTTAAGGTAAAACATATAAGGATATCTTTCGGCTCCAGACAGGTTTTTTTTTCTATTTCTGTCCTAAAATGACTCTTTTGATAGCAATCGTGGCCGACCCATACCTTACAGCATCCAAGGCTGTCAGCAGCAGATACAATAAGGAGTTAGGATTTTGAGTTAAGGTTGTGTGTACATTTTATTTCTTATTTATTTATAAAACCTCTCACACTTTTACAGTCATTTTTCTGTTTGACCCTCAAAGCGAAATATTTAGCAAGGTCTATGTTGAGCCAGAATTTATGGAGTTAGATTAGTCTCATAATCAATAAATGCACACAGAAGGATTCCTTCTGTGTACATTTATTGATCCTTCTGTGTGCATTTATTGATTATGAGACTGATCTAACTCCATAAAATGCTGACTAACATAAATCAAAAACACTCTGTGACTGTGGTTCAAGAGATCAACACTGCCCTGATACGTAGACATGTTTGCTTAACACGGACTTTCCTGGACATTCTCCACAGTCCTCCCCCACTCCCTACTACACCTTCTACTATGACACCGGAGTCTCTGATGAAGAGGAGATAGAGGAGCACGTTCTACGTAACACCGTCAACAGTGAGGCTCTAATGACCGCCTTCCACCACAGCCAACCAGGAACAAATGGCAGCAAGGTAAGCGGAATCAGCCAGGGGTCAAACCCAAATTTTTACTAAATGAACAGATGATAGTTGAGAACGTTCAGGACTGGTTTTTAAGTAATGCAAACTATTCTAACTCTAGAATAACTCTGTGGCTTCATAAAGAGGAAGCAGAGCTCTGTGAACTTACAGGCAGTTTGTCACTTGTTTTTTTCATTGATCTGCCCACAATGGCCCTTTGTATATTTTTTGGAAGGACTTTCTGCTGAAATATAACACTTTGCAATTTGCAACTTATCAAGAGAACAGTGGAAATGTTATCTGGTAGCAAATGTTGCTTTTGTAATATTTAAGGGATTTTTTTTTTCAGTGCAGCAACTGAGTAGTTTTTTCTTCACATCCATAGAGTGAGAACATTTGTTTTCATTCATAGGCTCTTAATGCATAATGTCCAGTGTTTTATAAAGTACTGGAAAGTCACACTTGAGTAGAAGTACAGGTACCTGACCAAAAAAATTACTTTGGTAGAAGTTCAACTCACCAACTGACATACTACTCAAGTTAGCATCTAGTATTTACTGTACTTAAGTATATCGAGTAACCTACAATTAAATGTACTCAAGTTATAAAAGCAAAAGTACAAGTAAATGTTAAATACAACCAAAGGCAGTCAGAATATTGCTGCTGACATCAGCAGATCACCAACAGGTTGAGCGTGGACCATCGTTTGCATTTATTCATTATGTGATTAAACTCAATGACAAATCAACTTCCTGACTTTGTTGCGATGAAAACACCAAATTTCCTTTAATTTATTTTTGAAACGAGTAACGATTCTGTGCATTAAAATGTATGGGAGTAGAAGTATGCAACTGAGTTAGGAAATGTAGTGAAGTAAAAGTAGAAGTAAACAGAATAAAAAATACTCAGTAAAGTACAAATCCTCCCAAAACATATTTGAGAACAGTAGTGAACTATTATTACTTTGTTACTACACAACACTGCTTATAACTGAATTTAATGTGAAAAATAAATACATCAGACAATATCGGTGACATTTCTAAATAAATGAATAAAGTCCAGTACACTCAGTGTTCATATGTGACTGTGTGTCTGTCAGAGTATGGAGCAGCTGAAGGAAAGGCTCTGGGACGATCACTTCACCGAGTTCGGCCGTGGTGTACACATGTTCCGCACGGAGAAGATCCAGAGGCTTGTTGCCATGGGGATACCAGAGTCGCTGCGGGGCGAGCTGTGGATGACGCTTTCTGGTGAGTAAGAATGAAAAACTTGAACATTTTACTGAAACAGGACTAAGAATATCCTCATCTCTTTAAAGACCTGGAATTGATTTAGGTTTGAAAAAAAAAAGCAAAAACTATTTCAGCTGCAGGTGCCAGGCCTTTATTTGAAGGAGATTTGCATTAGAGCCATCCTTTTATTTCTAATTTCCTTTGTTTTATTAGTGGGAATGGTCATATTCAGTAGGAAACCTCCTTTTGATTCACTTACATCAGCCCTCTGGAGTTTCAGTGGATATAATCTAGTCATTTCTTAGTGCTTTTGTTGTGTAAATATATCTTTCTGTTGTGTTCGGAGGTTTATGCAATTGACAGTTTCATTGAAAAAGTAAGACACACACCTGCAGTGACAACAGCACATCAGATGAGTGATCTACAGCAATACATGTTTGAAAATTCCTGGATTATATTGTTAAATGTGTTCAACTCGTAGAAGTGTACATTGAGCATAACTGGCAGCCCATTATAGGACAGACACCAGAAGTTTGTCCATGTTATTTTTTACTGGTGTGTATTTAAAAACCAGCATTTATTTGCTCATGTCAACCTCAACACCAGCTATTATTAGAGACCTGGCTTATAATTGACTCTTAAGTTTTTATTTGAGGAAATACCGTATTCTTAATGTTGTAACATCAAAAACATTTTTGAATGTTTTTCTGTCTTTTCCTCTTATTTTGAAATATTTTTCAGGCATCATCCTGAATGTTTGTTTAATCATCAACAGCTTGGGGAATATTTAGTGCCATCACACACTACGTATATGGGGAAATAAAAAAATTCAGTTTGACCTAGAATTGCCTAAAGGCGAGATACTGCAGGCAAATACAATGATTTTTCATGCAGTGGTCAATTTTGAGATTTTGGGCTCGTTTACGCCTTCAATATGTGTTCTTTCAAGCTGCTATAAAGAAAATGTTGAAAATATACATTAAGATGTTTATTTTATTATAGTTTGTTTGCTTGTGGCAGTAAGTTTCTCCCGAGTAGTCTCCTGCACAACGCTATGGAACCCAAATAAGGGCATTTCCTTTCTATCAATAACCAATCATGATTGTTCAAAGGTATGCTAATGACGAAATCTCGTTGGCTACAATATATCTTTTAAAAGGCCATTTTCTCAAAATGAGTTTATTCTCAAACTCTGAGCCAGAAATCTCCACTTCAGTAGCACTTACATATACCAAACTTTCCAGTTTTATTCCTATCTACATTCTAAAGGCTTTTACAGAGGGGTTTCTTCATGTATCATTCATAGCTTGATTTACAATGACAATGATAATTCCTAAAAACATGGCGAAAGGTGATTTTTTTTTTTTATGGCTTTTGACTATATTTTCTGATTTATGTAGTGATAAAAAAGATATTTCAAACATCCCCTCTGTAAAAGCCTTTGACACTACTATGTCAGCAAAATGAAACAAGAATTTTGAATCTGGTTTCATCCAGTGTTCAGATTTCTGTTCTGGAATGTTATGCAAATGTGTGCATATTTAATGAGATAATGCCTCATTTGCATATTTAAACATAATATTTCATATAACTTGTTATACAAAAAAAATATGATCTTACTGTAACTAATCAACTAGGGAAGTTTCATGGTAATATCTATTTTTACCCTATTCACCTGTGGTGTCGCGCCTAATGCAGTGGTTCTAAAACCTGTAGCATTGGTTGTACTGTATCAGAAATTATTTGTATAAAAACTATCCCTGTCAAAATAAAGTTGCAAAGGCCTCTCTTATTCAGCTACACAGGAGACAAAATGATTCCAAATAAGAGTGCTACTATTATTGACAGTCAGGCACAACCACACTGTATGGAGGATACCACTGGAGCAATATGGATGTAAGATGCCATTTGAGAACTCTGACATAAGTTATATTTGGTTACTGTCACCATTAAAGTTCTTGCAAGGGCTGTCAAAATTAAGGCATTAATGCGAATTAATCCATCATCATGATTAATCTGATTAAAAATTTTAATGCAATTAATCCATTGCAGTGCAAAATGACACTGAATGTCTCTAGCAACGCATTTCGGGCAGTTTTTCTAAGTAGAGTTACTGTTGCACATGCACAAATGGGCAATTGATCTGGTAGTGACAGGCAGCAGAACCAACTGATAAGGATGGAAGACCATAAACAGCACATTGGTCCTCTCCATGGGAAATTTGTGTACAAAAACCCAAGACAGAACAGTTGTTTCAAGTTGTTTTGTTGAAACTGTTGAAGGTGTTGAATAAACTCATTAAGTGCATATATATTCCCTTCTTTCTTGAGTCTGTTTGCTCATGCAAAATGAAATACGATTAATATAGATTAAAAATGAATGATATTTAATTGTGATTAATTGAAATTAATCCACAGCAACCACGTGATTAATTTGATTAAAAATTTTAATAGTTTGACAGCACTAGTTCTTACACACACAGTAATTATTTAGTGTCTAAACAGGTGCTATGAAAACTTGTTAATGTTCAGAAGTGGTTGTAATGTTTGCTTATCCACATACACTCGTGGCCAAAAGTTTTGTTTTTGCAAAATTTGCTGCCAATGTTGCCCCCCCCTTCCATTGTTTCTGGGGTACACTGAAGAACAATTAGGAGCATTATATAGGTTTCAGATAAATTTAGTGACAAATAAGTTACGTTTAAACAAACAATCCATTTGTGTCATTCTCAAAACTTTTGGCCACGAGTGTACTTTTGTCCGTATCAACTCTGACCACAGACACAGGCTCAGGTTTGAAGGGCAGAAAACAGAAGGAAATGTGGACTGAACCCCAAAACAGACAGCTGAAAAAGAGTCGAAATGTTGATGTTCATTTCACCACCTGCTCTAGTCTGTTCTTACCAGATGGAGAAACGACTGTCAGAGAGATAGGAGTGTGACAAACACTGCTCATGCTTCACCTCCATATGTCACCAGCTCCTTTACATACTGGAGTGTGAACTTCATACACCCCCTGTCTCTGTCACAACAAACCCCCACCCTCTTGTCTTTTGGTTTGGTGTCACTTCCTCTGCTCAGTCTCACTTCCCCACATCAGAGCAGCAGCCATCTGTCATGAGGAAACAAAATGGTACCTGTGGCAGAACTGAAACGTGACCTGGACCAAAGAAGAATTTTTACATTGAGCAATTCAACGTCAACAACAAGTAAAATGAACAATCTTAGTTTGTACCACTATTGTACTACATCTTTGTCTTCATTTAGATTTTAACTGTTAATTTTTGTCATTGTTTTTCAAGAAATGTCAAGCAATGATACTAGAAATAATGAACAAATTACCGCAGTAATTACTAATGAGTCTTCTACTTTTAAGGGAATGATTGGCTACTGTAGCAATATTTTGGAATTTCCATCACAATAGTGCATATTTTTATATCATCATCAGAAATAAAATGCCACAAAAGCTGTGAAAGTTACAGCTAAGTCATTTTAATAAAAGTGGTACTCCGGTTGTAGTATAAAACCATGTGTAAGTTCTCTTTGAGGTGCACACACTTCTGATGGTACCCCTTCATTCTATATGGAAGCTTTCGTCTTTAAGATTAAAACAACAGATGTGACTTCATCATTTTCAGCCAAATATTTTTAAATTAGGAGTGTCGTGCCCGAATGTTTAAATTATATCAGCATGAATCCCCTTAGGAGTGAAAGTAAAGTACAGGGTGTCCATAAAGTCGCTTTCCAATTTCAAAAATGTGTTATAAAAGCAGTTGATGAGATATGTTCATCAGATTGGTTGTATGTACTCAATAGTTCTCACAGTTTTTAATCACATTGTGGATCGTGTGTAATCAAATCATCAGTCCATTTTATTTTAACGAGAGATCATTTACTGCAAATGTTGACCTTTGACCTTTTTGACTGAATGTGTGTCACCATAACTGGATGACCTCCAACCAACCATCATTGTCCAGGTCGATGGTGCACCATCACATTGGGGACTGCATGTTGGTGGGTTCCTAAATCCAACATTTCCAGACCAGTGGATTGTAAGGGATGGTCCAATTCCATGGACACCTCATTCACCAGATATCACTGCCCTGGATTTGTTTCTGTGGGGTTATGTTAAAGATATCATGTATCGAACAAAGATACAGGACATCAACGACCTGAAGTCAAAGATCACTGATGTCATTGACACCATTGATGAGTCTATGATACAGACAACATGGAAACAAATCCAGTACCATCTGGATGTGCTTCATGTAACTAATGGTGTCCATATAGAAGTGGGTAGGCAAAAAAAAAACCTCAATATGTACTTTTCATTTTGTAATAATTTGAACAGATTTGTCTATTCATTTGCTTTTGTAAGAGACTTTATGTACATCCTGTATAACATGTAATATACTGTACATCAACACAACTAAAAATGAGCCTAGACCCTGTATATGTTGTTGACTACATTTGATCAGATGTTTCTAACAATGGTCAAATTCATCCTTAATTCACTTCAATGCAACAGCCATTACATTGGTCTGCAAGTACAATCATATCCCCTTTACTGATAATAAACTTTCAGTATACATTACCTGGTCAGGGCAGCTGGGGTTCAGGAGGTGGAGCAGGTCGTCCAATAACCAGAGGGTTGGCGGTGCAAATCCTTCTCCATCCCAGTCATATGCCGTTGTGTCCTTGGGCAAGAGACTCCACCCCCCCCCTCACTGCCTCCAGTATCACTCACATGACATTTCATTGGGACAATTTTAGATTTGATTACAGTGATATGTCCATCATTCTGGACTTATCAGACCACATGACCTTTTTCCATTGAAACCCAGTCCAAGCTTTATGTTCTCTATCAAACTGATGGTCGTTAAATGTAATAGGAGTCACATCATATAGATTTTCATTGGCAGCAGAGGTCAAAACAAGTCCCATGGAGCCGCAGTACAAAATATTCTGGTGTTTGTTGTTATTTCAAACCCAGAGCCTCAGACGTTAGCTACAAACACCAGCAAATGTTTGAAGTGATCTTTTAGCCACTGAACTGTTTTGGCTGCAAATAAAGAATAAAGCATTTGTCATTCATACTGAGCTCACCTCCATAATCATTTGACCCTAGTTAAATCAGTCATCACACAAGTATGGTGCCTTTGAATGCACGCTGTTTATCCTCAGCTTTATATCAGCACAATATGACAGATGAACTTGGACAGGTTGGGAATATGGGCCTCTGACAGTGTTGTTGGACCAGGACACAGAACCTGCTCATTTACCTCATATGCACCTGTGTTTTTATTTAGATGCATCTTCAGAGCTCGAGTCCCATGAGGGTTATTATGCCAGCATGGTGCAGAAGTCGATGGGCCACAGCAACCTGGCAACGGAGGAGATTGAGCGGGACCTTCACCGCTCACTGCCCGACCATCCTGCCTTTCAGAACCCCACCGGCATCGCTGCGCTCAGGCGCGTCCTCACCGCCTACGCCCACCGCAACCCCAAGATCGGATACTGCCAGGTGGGAAGGCCATCAATGCAGACGTAATAATGAGAATTAGAGATATTACAGAAGTGCTGACAGTAGCAACTGGAATTATTGATGGGTTAGTTTTTATTTCACCACAGCCAAAGAGAATGCACTGATTTGATTTACCTGAAGAGAATAACACAATCCAGGGACCAGTTTGGACCTTGTCAGACTCATTCACATCCTTTTGCTACATCAACTTTGATGCCTAAATGTTCCTATACTGCCTGAAACTGTATATCCCACCCACTGGAGACATTATTTTAGTTTTTCATTATTACTACTTCACCTGTCAGTGGTATGGATGACTGGTGCAGATGACATTTTTCTGTTATTATATCATACCACACAGCTCTACATGACAGCTGTGAGAGGTCTATGGGGATGGTAAGTGATGATGTAACCGCCACGTGTTTTCCTGGTTCTGGGTCCAAACAAATCCAAGACGTGCAACTACAGTGGTGACTTTTTTTTTAACATCACAAACTGCTTTTCTGATGTACCGGAGCGGATGAAAAGGGTTTTGAACTCTTTTGAGTCGAACCGTGTCAGTTCTGTAGTCCTCAACAGCTGTGGTCTGTTTTTCTATCATGTTGTGTCTTTTGTTCATGAAGATCACTGTGCACGGATGTAAATTATTACTTCAGAACAGATAAAGGACTGATAAACAAAATATGAAGTGTGAAGATGTGTAAACACCTCATAAAAGACTTATTTTATATCAGGTGAATACACGAAGATCCTGTTAAGCAGATGTAGTGGGCACACCAGATGTTTCACAGCATAAAAGAAGAACCAAAAGTTTCTATTGGTATCATGGTGAAACTCAGGTATGACACTGATTACGTCAGATATGGTTTTACCTACATAAATGACAAAAGTGTGGTGTGTTTACTGCTTGAATAAGTGATTGAATGCACTTTTCATTTTTAGCTGAGTGCCCATTTTAGTTTTGGTTAAAATGTACTTAATTTAGTGTTAAAGGGAATATTTCCCTCTTTAGTGTCACCACCTGCTGGTCAGTTTGATTAATCATTAAAATTGTCTGTTTTCATACTGTGATAATCTGCATTATCTCAGGTTCAAAACACACCATGTTTTTATTCAAGAAATTTGAGAAGTTTAACTTTTATCAGTTTGGGTTGAGGCTCATCATTGAGGAATGATAGCGGGTCCTGAAGCCAGACCAGTTGAGAACCACTGGATCTAGATCATTCTGTGTCCATGTTACAGCTTCTTATCTTTAGTTATTTCTAGTCATTTTTAGCCTGTGCCCCAAGTGTGTGTGTGTGTGTGTGTGTGTGTGTGTGTGTGTGTGTGTGTGTGTGTGTATGTCTG
>JAPQRQ010000015.1:7599405-7630297 GCA_037367365.1 Apogon talboti | reverse complement strand
TTTCTTTTCTTGATAATTTCTTTCCTGCTAGTTTTTATTATACTTGAATGAATCAGCTGTGACACACAATAATTTCCCCCTGTGATTAATAAAGTATTCTGATTCTAAAAAAATACCAATACAATATAGAAAAGGTGGTAAAATGGTAACTTCAGTCATTAACACAAGTGTAAGATATCTTTTGCAATATCTTTGGCATATTTAGGCTGAAACACAATAGCAAAAAACAATAATGTGTCAAAAAACCAAGCTATAGTCCATGAAGTACAGGTGGTGAAATGCAGTTTGAGCTTAGTTCATCTGCCGTTACTCTGTGTGTGCTATGTATGCTAGCAGTTTGAAGCATAAATACAAACATGAGTTAATGATTAAAAATGACCGTTAGCCAGGTGTTTGTTTCACTATGAGTTCGCTCATAATGTTTTTATTTAACCGTTATTTAACCGAGAAGTCCCTTGAGAATTCCTTGACAATAAATCAGAGAGCTCAGAACAGGATTTAGAGGATTTAGAAATCTGGAGGTTGCAGGAAAACTATCACACTGTTAAAATACTGTTGGGGAAAAATCCAGGTAAAGAACTAAAGAATGTGGATTATACATTAATCATATATAATACGAACAAGAAAATAAAGAAAAATCATTCTGTTCTCAACTGTCGCCTATCCTAACAAAATGAACCAATAAGAATATTGTTAAAATCAATCAGTATTATTAAAAGAAGTATTATCATTGCATCTCCTTTTATTACAGATAGATTTTAGTGTTTTTTCTATTTTACATCAATATTTTTACAATAAAATTGGATTTTATTTCAACAAGTTGCATGTTGTGTGATGATGTTTGATAACTAGGTCTACATTTTCTAAATGTATCTATATTTTCTTAAAACTATGAAATCGAGGTTTCATAAATATATAATAAGTTGACTAATAATTTGTCTTTAGTGGAGAAGTAAAATACTGGTTGGACCGAGCTTATGCTGTGAAAGCAGTTCATATGGAAAGTATTGGCTAATTAGAAGAAGTGATGTCAGGGCTTTTCAAAAGTGCCAAGACACAATCAACAAATGTAAACACATTTCATAAATAACAAAAAGTAAAGCAAGACCGGGTTGTATTTCAAAGCATAATGAAAAAGGACCCAAGTCTTAACGTGTGAACACCTACCTCACTGGCCAGCTCATTGGCGTCCTTCAAAGTCTTGTAAATCTTACTTTCCTTCAGGTCATATTGTGGCTTCTTTCCTTTCACCTCCTTGTCAAACTTTTCCTTGTACTTAACCTGCCAGGGATGAACAGGAGTGTTAGCACAGGAGGTCAGTGTTTGGAGAGGAAAACCAGTGGGCGATTTAGACTCCATCACATACAGAGGAAAAACAGAATGCTTCCTGATTCTGTATAAAAAAGAATGATGGAGTCTTTATCGACAGATTTGTGCACACTGGTGTTGCGCTTGTATCCCTTGTTATAGACGGAAACACCAGTGATCAAACTGTGCCACATCAATAATTTTCCATGCATCATTTTTCCCTTTTGTATTCAACGTTCATAAAGTCCCAGAGGACAATTCGGGCTTGAAGGGTATGTTCACATCAGCAGCGACTGTTGTTTCAGACTTGAGATGAAAATCAGATATTTGAACAGTTGTGTCTGTTTGCTTTTGATTCAAAAACTAAGTGGTGGTTTAACTCTGGTTTGGCAGCATTCAAAGCTATGTGTAAACCCCGATAAAACCAATCACATAACGGTTCTTTGAAATCAAACTAATGTGCTGTGTGGTGAAAATACCCCGAGGCCCTGTTTGCATCCAGATGTTTCCAGATGGTGCCTAAATTAACTGGAGACGGTCTGCAGTTCACACATTGCGTTAGAATGCATCTCGATTTAGTGGTGACCCGAATATTCATCATCATCTTTTTTTATTTTACAGCTCTGCTTTTCACTTTAATTCACTTTTAGTTTAATTTCTCAAGATGCATTTACTGCAAGGTATGGAAGAGCCAAGTGAAGCAGTCTGTGTTCCACATAAACATAAACACAACATGGACCTCATATATAATCAAGTATATATGGAGTCATGTCGGAAGTTGTTTCAGAGGGAGATCTGACCCTCAATTTGCAGGCGGACCACCTTTAAATAGACGTAACCAATGCCCCAGACACAGACATGTTCATTTCTGAAGTTCTATACTGCCCTCTAGTGTTAATAATGTTAGTAAGCTTCATGAAACACAGGAAAAGCATACAGACAGACACAATGAGAAAATATTTGATGAAAAATTATGGCAGTACAACTAATGCAACTAATGCCATCTATGTTAAGCAACGAGCTGGAGCCTGTCAAGGGAAACAAAAGAGCTGGAGGTGCTCACAATGCTGAGCAGCTTAAAAAGGTTTCTGATTGGGATGATTGATTGATAGAAAGCTCTTTTCTTCAAATGTCTAATCATTCAGTCAGTAGACATATAAAATGCAACAGAAAGACAAAATAGTAGCCCCTTTAGTGTCAGGGCATGAATCTCCTTACATCACTAGTCACAGCACTCATTTTCTTAATGTGGCGCATCTGGGGGGTATCATAGGAAGCTGCCCCGTGGAGGGAGAGCTTGGCCTCCGCCTACAAAGCGCAGTGAGATGGAGGGATGAGAACAAACAAGCTATGATATAATGGCAGAAGAATGGAGAGGTTAAGAGGAGTCAGGAAGAATGAGAGGAGAGAGGGGAGAGGGGAAGAAAGGGGTGAAACATTTAAAATGGTGTGATAATGTGTAATGAAGCTGGCAAATTCAGTACAATTTTATGGATTAAATGACAGATTAGGACATGGATGGCAGAGAAAGCACTATAGAAGAGCTACAGGACTGCTAAGCATCTACTGCAAAACTAAGAGTCTGCATATATTATTGGCTTTAAGAAGCTGATTTGACAGTAGCACCCAAACAGATGGTCTCTTCTGGAAAAAAGTGGCTTCAACTTGTCCAACTATGAAATAAACAAAACAAACTAAAAAGGATGAGGAAATTATAGGAGTAGCCCATTGCTCTGTGGGAGAGAGCTGAAAGTTGACTGGTTAGGTGTACCTGGCTGGTCAGCCTGGACACTTCAGTGGCCAGAGCGATGTCTGGACGGTGGACCAGAGAGCCTCCACGGCTGGCCTCCTCACGGGCCTTGTCACGGTAACCAATCTGGTGGAAAAGACCCAAACAGCATCAGCAGACCAAGAACAATGCTTTCTCATGATGTACAGCATAGTGTCAGTGGTATCGGTCAAAAAAGAAGCAAGAAAATTGTATTTCAATACAATAAATCCTTGTTAAAGAATGGTGGAACGTTGAGGAAGTATTTACATGTCCTACTTTAATATAATACCAACTCAGATATGAAAAAACACTCCATTATTCCACTACTTCAGTAAAAGTTCAAAGGTATTAGCAGCAAATGTGGCTGGTCCCTCTGATTATTATACGATATCATATTTGACATCATTATACTATTGGTAGTAAAACATCAGGTAAATAGGTTTGTTACATCATTAAAGGCAGGACAAAGCAGCACAATTCTGATAACTCATCTGCTTTTAGTTTTTGGACTTTTCCTCCAGTATTAGATGTTGGGATAATTTGGACATTTATTGAAATACTATCATGTCAGAAGAATTGCAGTGGAGTAAAAAATGCAATGATTGCACATATGGTGTATGTATACAGTGGCAGAAAGCATCTCAAATTTGTACTAAGTAAAGGACTTGCATAAAGGGTATGTTTTTTAAAGGTTTTTTTTTTGTTTAATGTGCACTCAATTACATCACTGATGAGTCTGGCAGCCTGGGTGGCCTTCCTGATGTCAGGGCGGTCGAAGACAGGAGTGTAGTGCAAATTAGCCTTGGCGTCCTTCTTGTAGGCAATCTGCAGTGTTGGATAGAGCAGAGAAAGAAAACACACCAAAACATAAGCACTTTTTAATTATTTCAACATAGTGTCCAGATCAGTGGGCATCATCCCATTGGGAACATTGAAGACTGACATACACAACCAGTATAAAATCAGATATGATCTAAAAAAAATCATAAAACATGAACAGTCATTTTGTAAAAGTCAAATTTGATATCAAAATAGCAGCTGATCCTGCTGAGGTCGGACATCTTTTGATCTCGTTAAAAACCATGTTGCAACATTAAAGCATGATGAAGTAATGTGGCTCCAAAAGACTGATCGTGTTCACAAGGTCCTGTTGTTTTCATTATGCTTTTATGTTTGTCCATGTTTGAATATCTTACAGAAAGCTGCAGGATGAGTTAAAAGAAGGAAGAAAAGGAGAAGAGTAAACATGCATGTGTGCTTCCATGCAGCTGTGGGAAGGACTCACGTTGCTCTGGCTCTTGGCCACGTCAATGGCGTGCTGAACATCAGGTGGAACAGTCATTTGATTGTACACTGACTTGCCCTTCTCCTTCTCAAACTTCTCTTTGTACAATTTCTGTAAAAGCAAAAAAGACAATGATATCTAAACTAATCTGTAAACGGTGAGTGCGGACTACGGCTGGCTCAGGGTCAGCTCTGTCAGATCTACGCTGTGACCGTCGTACCCCGCTGACCAGCTTGTTGATCTGCTTGCTGTGAACAGTATCACGAGTCTCAGTCAAGGTGGTGAATGAGCCAGACTGCATCTCCTTCTTACTGGCCTCCTTGTATTTGCTCTGTGAAAGAACATAAGTAGCTTTGAATGCATTGGTTTTATAGTCTTACAAAAGGCAGAAGTACAGTTGTGTGGTGTCCAGATGGCGGCTGCCTCTCTGCTGAACGGTCCTCACCTCTGATACCAGACTGCGCACAGACTTAGCATGGAGGATCTGAGGAGTGTCCAGGACGGGCACATAGTGGCCCTTTTCCTTTTCATACTTCTCTTTGTACTTCACCTACAGACGAAAGAAACACAACAGTTTTAGGCTTACAACACAGAGCCTCATGCACTTGGTAATGTCTCGTTGCTGCAATAACTTTATGACCGTTGCAGCGAGTTTTTCATTGGAAACACCAGATTCATGGACACAAAATGTGATCATCATTCTTTTTTTCTTTTAGCTTTTTTGTATTTTGTGTGTAAAACTTGCACATCTTTTTCACTTCAAAAATGCTGTCAGGACATCTTACAGGGTACTTTTCTCCAAAATAGGAAAACATGTCTCAAAATAGAGTTTACAGGGTAAAGCTTGTTATTTACATCAAGGGCCTTATCGCTGTTTTCCTAATGTTGTATTATATTCTTTTGTCATCAATAGTGTCTTCCTATAAAATCTGGGTAGTTATTCACTCCTTGTTATCTTCTCACAGTAAAATGTTCTGTTTCAAGGTTGTTTGTAGCTTCTCCTCTCTAAAGTCTGTGCTTTTATCTTTCCCCTGTATAATTTGCTGATGTTTTAGCTTGTTTTTATCTTCTCACTGTAAAATGTCTTGAGTTTTATCTTGTTTGGAGCTTCTCTCTGTCAGTCTGTGTAGTTTTTGTATCTTCTCAAAGCAAAATTTACTGAGTTTTAGACCATCCAGACTCCTTGAGAAGACATTATTATGCACTCTATATTTCTGAACTAGTCTTGTGATGTGAAGGCGTGTCCTGTTTTCCCAACTTACATCACTGGCCATTTCTGTATTTTTCTTGAACAGGATGGTGTACTTGTCATCAGATACAGGGATCACACAGCCCTTCATCATCTCTTTGTCATACTTGTACTCAACCTGAGGGTGTAAAGGGAAGAAAAAAGTTTAGACCAATGCCTTTGACTGTTATCAGAGTGTGTGCTTAAAACCAAACTCATGGACTCACATCACTCTGCTGTAGGGAGTTCTTAGCAGCGTTGACGAAGTCAGGTCTGTCTGCTGTCCAGATCCACTTGTTCTTGGTGGCCTCATAATTCTTTTTATAGTCCAGCTGTGAACATATTTGAAAGTATTTTTAATCAGCATTTATAGGTAACATATAGTTTGTACAAGTTCAGCAGTCATTGTGCAGTTATTGAAGATGCTTACATTGCTGATGTTCTTGTAGGCCTCCTTGGCAGCACGGATGTCATGAGCCTCTGGGTCCATGTTGATCTGGGCCTTGCTCTTCTCATACACCTCCTTGTACTTCAGCTGCAAAATACATAAAAGACACATGGTCAGACTCAGAATTTAATATTTAAGTTCCTAATTGTTCATTGAAAAAAATGAGCAGTCTGAAAGGTAACTTACAGTGCTGGTGATCTCCTTCACCTTCTTCATGTGTTGCTGGTATGGGGTGTCATAAGGCAAGGTGTATCCCTTAGCCTTGGTCTTGTTGTACTCCATCTTATAGATGATCTAAGGAATGATCATAGACAAAGAGTCAGAGGTGATTTAGAAGAGGAAATTGCACTTGGATGCAATTTCTGATGAATCTGTTAGATCTAAAGCTGTTTAACAAAACAAATCCAAAAACTTACATCACTGATTTTCTTGCTGCGTTTGTGAGCCTCGTACTCAGGAGTCTCCAGAACTGAGGTGAATTTGTCCTTGGCGCGCTCATACTGCTCCCTGTACTTCCACTAAAGAATGTTGTGCAAGGAAAAAAATGTTAGTATCATTCATAGTGAATTTTCCATTGTAATATGCTTTTATTAATTTTTGACAGCCACAACTTTCCAAGAAAAGTGCTTTTTGTGCATTTAGTTGCCAAAAACTAAGTTGTTCTGACATTCAGATCAACAATTCAAGCATCCATGTATTTTTTTTTCATTGTCAACATGGATGAAGACATCATGTGACACTAACGCAACTCTGTAAATAATCCTTTTTATCTTTTTTTGTTTCCCTTTAGTCTTCTGTTTTTCCTTGGATAGTTGTGAACTACATTAAAATGTATGATGTATGAGAAATATGGCTGTAAAAATATAAAATCTTGTGCTTGATAAATGAAGTAGTGCCATGCACACAGGTATAAAAACATGCATGATGAACCACAGACAGAATGGGTTGGGTGACAATGAAAACACACACTTTACCACTCAGTCATGAAAGTCTGGAGCGTCGACATCATTCATGATGAGCATCAGTCCATCTTATGACACATGGGATCTGAGGCTGATACAGTATCTGGGCTTTATATTTATTTGGGAAACAATGAATGGAATAAATATGTTCTAAAGTAACAGTCATGAGATCAGCACTTATAGTAGTGGTGGTGTAGTCCTACAGTGAAGGGCTGAGGAACGCAGCCCAGATAACTCTGAGGGCTTAGTCTGGAAAATCTGACCACCGTGATGATGCACAACACCCACTGCTTATGTTTGGGGTTGACAGCAGCGTGGGTGGGCTTTTAACTCAACAAATGAATTATATTTGAAGCACTGTAAAAAACTTCAAATATCCAGAATGTTCATAAGTTCTGATAATATAACACTGAATTTATCATGAAAGTAGTGTGTTCAGTTTCTTTTACTGAAGAGGAAAAAAAGTTAAGTTAACGTTAACTCATTAAAAAGCACTCATTTTGTCTCATTTAACCATTTAAAATGTGTTTCTAGTGAATAACATAAATAAATAAAAGCCATCATACAGCTTGTTACCTCCCCCTAATTGCATTCTGACCTTCATTTATAAAGTATTTATAAGGCATAAACTGTAAAAAAGAAAGAAAAGTTATTTCCTAAATTGAAAAATATCAACCATGTTGTCCATTAGAAAAGTCATCTTATCACAGTAAAATATATCTGTATGTGTAAAACATTCCAGCTAATACAGAGTCAGATTTAACCCATACAAATATAATATACTGCTCCCAGTACAGGAACAAAATTATTTTAAGGTTGAGTTCACGACAACAACCTCTCATGATGATTTAGTCTGTCTTAAATAGCTGTTTTTCTTGCCTGTTATGCACAACCTGCTTACATTTTGGATTATTTAAAGTCCCTTTATGGTCTTTCAGTAGTTAGATTTCCTCTTAAAAAAGGTATCCAAATTAAATGTGGTTATCCCATTGGAAATTTGGCCAATTTGACAGTTTGTTTATATCTAACAGCAATATAAATGGTTAGGAATGTTCATTTATGCACACATTGAGCTTTTCCTCCATTTAGAGCATGAATTTTGTGAATTTTTTTGCTATTTTACAAAGTTTTTCCTTAGGAAAAAAAAACCCCAAAACTATTTGTTGATCACTGATGTAAAGTATTTAGGAGTCACTTAATGGACTAGACGATGCAGACTAGGCGATGCAATCTAGTCAACTAGATTGCCGTTGTTAATTACAGAGGTGAATGCCTCTGTAATAGAAGAGAGCTTACAAGTATGAATGGAATGATGGAAGCATTAGAATAGAGCATGATGGGATGTTTTTATGGTGAAGATGGTTATGTGGAAGAGGAAACTACTACAGTGATGGAATGTGACGTGATAAGATCCTGTCCAGAAACAGCAAGAAGTAACAGATGGAGATGTCAATTCAAGGAATATTATATTGCAATATCTGCCAGCTGTGACTGTTTTTGGACAGGGATGAGAGTTACCATGGTAACCACCACTCTCTGGCTGTTTACCTTACTGCCCAAAGTGGTCGTGTAAAGGGCCGTGAGGATATCAGGGCGGAGTAGCTCATTGCAGCCACTCCTGTGCAGATCCTTCGCTCGGGATGAATACATTCTCTGTCCATACACACACACACACACACATATAGCATGCCAGAGTTGGATACATATATTTAATAAAAGGCAGTAACACTGGGAGGACTGGAGAAACACCCCGGAGATCCAAGTGTGACGAGGGAGCTGTGCATCCTGATCTGTGCCTTCAGAGTGACTGACATCATCAAAAACAGAAGGATCTGTTTACTTGCATGGGTTGAGACACCTTTGCTATTTTGCTGCACAAAGCAAAGAGTACTATAAAAATGTTTTTAATGAATTGTCTTCTATTGTTTTTTTATCACCTCTGTTGACCAACTTTCAATTCTTGTGGTTATTCTTTATGATTTACTGTCTCCTAAATTCATAGTTTTTATCATCACTACTTTGTGTTCCACTCTGTTATATTAAAAATGAGGCCTTTATCGAAACATACACTTTTTTGTTCAGAGTTCTGATGGGCACGACATGAGTGTCTTGTACTGATAGAGCGTATTATTCACTTTTTGTCTTATTGGCCAGAAAAGGTCATTTTTGGTCTCTTTAGAATATATCTCTGACATTTCAAAATACAAATTACTTATATTTTACTTCATGCCAATTCTTTCTGTTTAACTCAATTTTAGGAGCAAGTATGTGAAATTTCAACTGATTCCGACGGCACAGATGAAGGAGGATGATGCCCAGTAAGGATAGCAAACTAGCTGCTACTTGAGCACCATGTTTACAATAACCTGTGTGGGTCATGAAGAGGGTAAGACAACAAACAGAGACAAATACAGACATGGAGAGGCGTTATGGCCATGCTATGATGACCGCCAACAGGTCTTTCTGGTGACCCTCATGCACCAGGGGTCAGGGGCCTCGATGACCAGACAGCAGACGAGGACTAGGAGGAGGCAGGCTGATCGTACAATCCCACCACGGGTTCCTTTCTTTACCTGGCTCATTTTTCTGTTCTCTCTGGCCAGCTGGTACCTAGGATCGTCTGTAGTTATGGTGAACTTATCCTTGGTCTTCTCATAATGAGCCCTGTAGGCCCTCTGCTCAGAACATCAGAAAGGAGTTAAAGACGAGCGCCGAAAACTAATGTGCACATGTGACGCGACTTTTCCAGGGGGAGAAAAACGGATGGTTAAAAGGGTTTGAAACGAAGAACCAAAAGAAACATTTTATATACGGATTTTACAGAAAGTGGAAGTCATAAAAACACTATACAAATCATTTACCTTCACACTGATGGTCCAGATTTGGTGCACAGAGACAGAAAAACATGATTAAGAATCAAATAGCCTATTTTACTAATGTACGCAGCATTTCCACATCGAAATATCCAAAAAAATCTCAATCTAGGCAAGTATTTTGTTGACGTGTGTTCTTACAATACATCCAGCCATGTTCCAATTCAGAAGTCTGTCATTTATTCCCTGTAACTGTCTTTATATCCCGTTCATCAGGGAAAAAAGAGTGATTAGCAAAACTTAAGGTGATGTGTCTGGTCTTGCATTGAGTTACCTCTTAATCAAACATTCTGAGTGACTAAGTTCAGCAGAAGAAACTGAAAACTGTGCATTTAAATTGGATTATCTATTAAAAAAAACATCAGTTCTTACAACATATTTCCTGTTTCTCAGTAACATAAACAGGAATAAAAATGAATGGAGTTTAAGGACTCACGTCGTTGATGAGGATTGAGGCATTCTTAGCAGCCTGGAAGAACGGAGTGTCACTGGTGTACTTGAAGTTGGCTCTGTTCTTCTCAAAGGAGGCTTTGTACAGTCTCTGTTATGGAAAATAAAGCAGTGATTAGGAATATACACAAACAAATGACCCACATTTACAAAGATATATCTGGAACTGCCATAATGTCTACATTTTTACTTACTCTCCCATCATCAAAACTGTGTTGAAAAGACTTTTCTTTATATATTTTACATTATTTTGGAAATTGACTCTTTTACACCATTTTCACGTCGCTATATATTTACATCTGATATCTGACTTGGAAAATTAGCACACACATCATAGTCCAAATCCCATTTTAGGTCCTAAATTTCTGTATTAGAACTTGGTAGATTTACATCCAAGAGAGCATCAAAAACTGGTTCCAAATGCACTACAACGCTCTCTTACCTCACTGTACAGGGCCTTGTTCCTCTCAGCCTGAACCAGCTCAGGTGTGTCCCACACAAAGCAGCCAATACCCTTCAGCCAATCCAGGTCCTCCTTGTACTTGACCTACAAGTAGATACAGAAATGATGAATGGTGATGGTCAACATACTTCATTTCAGTTCTATTGTTCATATATCACCCTCATTAATGTTTCTGTCATCTCATTGTGAATTCTTTTCTCAGTATATGCATGTGGATAACCTGTCTTATCTTTAATTATTTGTAAATTTTTCAAGTGACAAATTTCCATCTCCAGTCAACATTTTATAATCACAGTTTTAACAAAAGACAAAAAACCACACTACATTTAGATAAGCTTGTTTGATAATCAGTCAGTTTTATGGCTCTAATGCTCTTGCCCCTAGTTACTGCTGCTTTAAAGAAATAATAACACAAACAAAAAAAGAATAAGAATCATTAAATATAGAACACAATTGCATCCATTTTAAATTCCTAAAATATTTAACTCTACTCTTCCACATTAATAAAGTAGTTCAAAGTTTGTATTTATATTATATGTATTGGTATATTACCGTGCCTATATGTGAACTGTGGGCAGCTACATGTATGATACAACAACAGAACCTCAAGAACACTCACATTGCTGACGTTATCATTGACAATTCTGCTGAAGAAGAACTCAGGACGGTCAGGGATGGACTTCCACGTACCAAGGGAGTTGATGTACTTCTCCCTGTATTTAACCTGGAGTACACAGTAACATACAGGGACAAAAATGAGAAAAACTATTAGTTTCCTTTTAACACTGACAGAATACAAGCTAAAGTGCTAAGAAAGTCACTACAAATCAGCCATCTAGTTTTTCTTCCTAACCTCACTGATGTCATCAGTGACTCTGCGGTGGTAGATGATGTCCAGAGCGTCCTTGACTGTGCGGTAGTGTCCCTTAGCGAGCTCAAAGCTCTCCTTATAGCGGAGCTGAAGACATGAACAGAGACATGTATGGTATGTATACAAAACACCAAACATAACAGAGTGGAATGAATTTTGGTTTGTTTTAGAAAAGGTTCACCCAGTGTCAATGCTCACATCGCTGGACTGCAGGTAGGCTTTCTTAGCACGGATCAGCAGAGGTGTATCAGCGATGGCAGTGTATCTGTGCTTCATCTTCTCATACTGGTTTTTGTACTTGTTCTAAAGAAAGAGAAAGAACACATTATTCCAGGAGATACCTCAATTAAAGATTTACTGGTATTAGACGAAATGATTTTGCAAACTGACTTAAGTGAGAATATTCAGTATTACATTCTGCATCAACCATATTTTATAACTCCTAAAGTTACCTTGAGTATTTTTCCTGTTATTTACAAAATACATGGGTAGTTGTCTTTTAATAAGTGAGCTAATGTAACATAGCATACACATTCAGATTCTCAGCTACAGTTGTATACACCTTTTTACTTCTGTGTTTCATGGTAATTACATGCATGCATAGTTGAGTACCTTAAAATTTTTAAAGAAATATTAACACATATTTGCATTTGGGCACAAGTCTGGGCAATACACTCTTTAAAAGGTCTGGATCACTTTCAATGCTTGAAAGAGGGACTTAAGAAAAAGAAGAAAGACTAAAGAAGTTCCACATAAGATATTCGAAAAGAAGACGAGGAACACTTACATCGCTGTAAACCACTTTCATTTTTCTTGCGTGGCCCATGGTTGGAGTTTCCATTTCTGGTGTGAAATGAGCTCTCTCCCTAGCAGCCACATCGGTGTACTTGTACTGAAGAAAAAGACAACATGAAAAGCAATGTTAGACTGCATTACTGTGCAATAAATACAGGCAATTACCAAGATATTTAGCAAGTCAGGATGTAAATAGACTTGCCTTATTAGTGAGCTGCTGGGACCATTTGGCTCTCTGGATTTCCACAGAGTCCAGAGTGGTGGTGACCTTGGACATTTCCTCTTTACTCTGGGCTTTATAGATCATCTGGAAACAAAAGAAAAAAAAACTCAGATTTAATAAAAATAAATAAATGAATGAATACATAAATAATAAATGCAAAGAATCAATGTTAGCCTAACCTGATGATGTGAAATTCTGTATGTGGTGTGTGAATTCTGAATTAAGTGACTCACGTGGCTCATGTGCGTCTTCAGCTCCGTCACACGTTTGTACTCTGGTGTGTCCAAAACCACAGAGAAGTTTGCAAGGTTCTTCTTGGCGTCTGTGATATAGTTGTTCTGTAAAAGTCAAATGACCATGATTTCACATCAGTAGACTGATTCTCAACTGAACACTTACATATATATGACATGATATTCCACGTGGACTGAAACACGTACCCTGAACTTGTTGATGTTGCGGACGTGGATCATCTCAGGTGTGTCGTACAGGAAGCAGCCCAGGCCTCTCAGCCACATCAGGTCCTCTTTGTATTTGAGCTAAAGACAAACAACGATTTTGAACCACAATATCTACAGAGCTGCATAGTGAAATGTTTGTCATAAAATTAAATTGTGTCGACAACTGTTTGTGTCGTACTTCACTGGTGATCTCGTTGACGTGGTAGCAGTGCATCAGCTCAGGTGTGATGGGCATAGAGATCAGCTGGCCTTTACTGGCGTTGAACTTCTCTTTGTAGCAGAGCTGCCATGAAAATGAAATAAAAAGATTACAAGAATCTAACATTAAGCAAATGAATGAGAGGAATGGAGCGCAGTAAAATAAAACTTGCTGCTTACATTGCTGAGGTGCTCCTGGTTCATCTTGACTTGTTTGATATCAGGGGTGTCGTAGGTTGTGTGGATCTTGTCCTTCTGTTTGTGGTAATCCTCACGATACAGACGCTGGAAGGGAAAACGTAGAGCATCACAGAGGGATGAAAGAAATGTCAATAGAATAACGCAACAGTTTCCTTAGTAAACAGCTAAGGCTCATCTTACCTCATTGGTTGCCTTGTTAACCTTCCTGATGTTGACAAAGTTGACGCCCTCTGGATGCAGAGCGTAGGCCTTAGCCTTTGTCATCTCATAGGCCTCTTTGTACTTGACCTGGAAGCAGAAAGGATTTGGTTCAGGACATTTCCAACTATGTGCTTTTGTTTGTGAACAAATAACGGCATGAGATATGACAGTTGAATACTTACGTTGCTGGTGACAATACTGTTATGCTTAACCTGCTTGATGATGGGAGTGTCATGGGGGAGGGAGTAACCAGTGGGCATGAAGTTCTTGTTGGCCTCCTTGTACCAGTTCTGAGAGAAGGAGGAGGAAAAATGTTTAATTTTAAAAAAATATAGGAGAAAGTACTGACATAAATACATGGACTGTCACGCAGGAAGTGACATTCACAATTTGTTCCTTTTTTAATTTTCCTGAGTGTCCACAAACACGTCTGGCTATGCATCTATCAAAAGTATTTAATGTCAATAGTAACACCTTTGATTCAGCAGCAGTTCCAAAACAACACTTGTTTCAGTGCTAATTTTCTATTTTAACAAAAATAAGAATGATTTACACATTAACCTACAAATCTTTAGTTTAATATTTCAGTCCATTTGCATATGTTTACACTGAAAGTACCTTAACAACATAAAATATAAACCTATATTTTCACACCGCAAGCTTGAAGCTGTCCGTTGACATAATATCACAACAAAAATGTCCTGAATTAACACTCTTCAAGTACTATCATTTGGTAGATCAATGTACAGGACATTATTCAGTATTTGATAGTATCTAAGCAATGTGGTTGGTGCCATTAAATTATCTAAGTTTGGTATCTAGTCCTATTATTGATTAGGAATATCCATATCTGCTATTCCCAAATCACATATGTCACATTTTAACTTGGAAAACTCTTCAAATTCTTCAGTCGGAGCTGAAAATGCCAGAACTCATCTCACTACAAGCTTTTCGTACCGTTTTACTGACTAGACAGCGAGAATCCTTTGGACAATGCCTGGATTTTTAAATTGCTGACCTCGACTAGACATTGCACTTTTAAAATGTTGTGAAACTCTTGTTATTATTTTGTGTTATTACTAAATTATTGCCTGCTTTGTTTTTTTTTTTTTATTTATTGTTATCACCAATCTTTTGACTTGTTTTTCGTTATGGTATGGTGTGTGCTGCTTGACCTACTGGCCAGGTCGCCCTTGTAAAAGAGATCTCGATGGGATTTTATCTGGTTAAATAAAGGCTAAATAAAATCAAATATGCAAAAACACTGTAAATAACACTGTAAATCCATGGGATTTTGCAAAGTGATAATCAATGCTAAAAGTGCCCAAAGCAACAAATCAATAGTGTATTGACAGACGAATTATTTATCATGTAAATGAATAATGGATAATGGCGGAGAGGTTTGTTCTACTACGAAGTACGTCTGCACTGATGGTTGTAACAACCAGTGTTTCCTATGTCCTCTTCTGTCAAACAATTGTGAGAATAACCTTACATTATAAATCTGGAGGATAGAGTATTAAAAGGCAGTTGATGTATTCTTTACATTGCTCTGGATGTAGTTAGCCAGGCGAGCCCTCTCTGTTTCAATGGTAACGGCAGGAGCAGTGTTGGTTCCTTTGACGTTAGCGTTGTAGTCATAGCGGTAGTGCAGCTGGGAAAAGAGAGGAAAGACGAGAAAAGAATTGTGAGGAGTTATTTTACCATTTTGGGGGAATATAAACGAACAGAAGATTAGACGATTAGCTTAGAGAAGTCACTCACGTCGCTCAGGTTCACAGCGTTCTGTTTGGCCGTCTCGTATACTGGAGTATCTGTCACAACTGAATAGTCCTTGAAGCCCTCAATACCCTTGGCTCTGTACTTGGCCTGGAAAATAAATACAAAGCCATCAGCACTATGAAGACCTATTTACAAAGTACATAGTTTAAGGTAAGAAATGGAGGAAAGTGTAAAAGCACAGACATGTAGGGTGAAGTAAGAAGGTAGTCACCTCACTCTGAAGTATACCAGCATTCTTGACACGAAGGATCTCAGGTGTGTCCCAGGCATAGCAGCCGATACCCTTCAGCCAGTTCAGGTCATCCTTGTAGAAAATCTGGGGAGAGTATTAAAAAGCCCATCAGCAGCAGAAAAACTGGATAATGTCAGTTTTTATTTGTAGTTTTACTGTGAGCGTTTTCCGCCTGCAAACATAGCTAACAGAGCTAGAATGTAAAATATCGACTGATGCAACACACAGAATAGAAAAGATGAGACTCATTGTCATTTTTGATGGAACCATCATGAAAAAGACAGATTTAAGTCACACAAGCAAAAAGATCAGATTAGTATCTCTCAATAATACAAAAATACATAAAAGTGAGCATGGAATTCCACTTTTCCGATCAACTGTTATATCATCTGTTAACTGTCGTGCCTTAGGGAAACTTTGGGGAGTTACTCACATCACTGAGCTGCTCGTTGACCTTGCGTGCCTGGACGTAAACTTGCATGTCGGGCAGGCACATCCACTGATGCAGATACTTGCGGTAGTGGATTCCACTGACAGTGGACTGAGTGTTGCGGGCAGACAGAATCTCCAGCATGTCAGGTGGGATGTGGTTCTTGGCTTTTGTCTTCTCGTAGTCCTCCTTGTACAAACGCTATTGAGGTTGACAACACACAGTCCATTTAGTTCTTGTTGCAGATGTACACAAAAGCTGCTGCATATTTTAACTGCTTAAGAGTCTTCATCTAATGAGTGCAGCCTGAACTTACATCAAGGATGAGTTTTCCAGCTTTGACACAGCGAGCAGTGGCGGGATCATCCTCCAGAGACTTAGGCAGGCTGTAGAGGGATTTGAACTTCTCATAATCCTCCTTGTACTTGACCTAATAGAGCAAAGCATTTCATATTATCTCTCAGCAATTAATTGTAAAAATCACACATTTCAGTACACAAAACCTAACAGAGTTAAAAAAAAATAAAAATAGGACCAATGTCCCTGTAGCTCAGCGTCATATTCTATTAAGAATCAATAACAAGTTGAATGTGTGAGGTTGTCAGGTTCTGTTCTCTGTTCCAGTCCTGTGGTCTGGATGTAGATCAATCTCCCAACAGAAATGGGTGGTTACTTTCACTGGAGGAAAACTCAACTAATTAAATCAAAGTCCATATACGATTTGCTAGCAGTGCTCAATAGTAACTATATTGATATCTGTAACTGTAGGAGCCCTATGTAAGTTTTCTTTTGTATTTGTGGGTTTGGTTTGAGTCTGTACACTGTGTTGGTGCTTGGGTGAGGGGTGTGTCACTGTGGGTGTGGTCAGTGGTTATTTTTAATTGTGCTCACCTGTTCTCCGGGGCTGGCGTTTGAACATGGCGTGGGGTGAGCGTCGGGAACGATACTTTCTGTTGACCGCTGCGCTACGCTATACTTCATTGTACTGAAATATCTTGTTTTAATATCCTTGCACAGCCGACTGTAAGCAATTGGAGCTTCTGTGTGTATGTGAGATGGAAATAAAGGCGCAGCTTCAGAAGTGAGGACGAAGTTTGGTGTGCGCGTCACAGTTTTTCCCACACTTAGCCCACTGCGGCTGATTGGTTTTTTTTTTGAGATGATTCCTGGTTAGCCGCAACAGTAACCATTCCCATGTTATAAACCATCAGAATATGACCCATTATAAGTAATGGCGAATATTTAATATTTCAGAAATTTGTTAAAAATCAAAATACCTCAAAACTGTGAATAAACTTTGTAGATATGTGCCCAAGGAAGCTACATAAATTTTAGAAATGAATCCAACTAGTAGTTTCGTCAGAGAAGATGTTTGAAGACATTGCTAATAAAGATGACGACTAGGACGACGGTGGACACAGCGCTTTCACAATAGCCAAAAAAGGACCAAGTGTCCCGTCATCCAACAGCATATTTAAAGACATTAATTGACATTCGTTTGACCTTTCAAGGTCACTCAAGGTCAAAGGTCATGGCACCAAATGAAAGCCCATATGTGACTTCCTACCTATTGCCAATAATAATTATATCAATATCTTCAACAGTTTTCAAGTTGTAGCACTTTGAAATTTGTCCCATTATAAACCAATGGGGATTTTTACATTTCAGAAATTCTGAAAAAAATTCAGAAACCAATATTTCCCAATTCTTTGACCAAATTTGTTAGACCTTACCCCAAAGATGTTCCATAACAAATATCAAGTCATTCTGACTGATGGTTTCGGAGAAGATGATTCTTGAAAAATTGTTTCCGGACGGATGGATGGACGGACGGATGGACGGACAACAACTGATACCAACAGTCCATCAGACCCTTCAGGCCATTGGACTAAAACAGACTTACATTGCTTAGGACGACCTTCTGATGTTTGGCGTGCTGCAAGGCATGTGAGTCATGTGGAATCTGGTAGCTCTTGGCTTTAATTTTGTCCCAGGCGGAGGTGTAGTTTTTCTGTTAAAAGAAAATCAAACACATACAGTATCAGCATTAAAACAAAAGCCCGATTCTTGCAAGTGATCAAAAGATAAAGATGTTGGTCATCACTTACGTTGCTGAAGAAGTATTTGAAGTTGTGGCATCTGGCATAGTCGTAGGTGTCAAGAACAGTGGTGTACATGTGCTTCTCCTTATGATAAGCCTCCCTGTAGTTCAGCTGTTGATGACAATTGACCAGTTAATACACTAATGTTAGCACTGTAATTTAAACGTATATTATAAGCTATGAAAAGATGCAGCCCACTCACATCACTGGCCCAGGTGTGACCCAGAACAGCAGTCACATAGACTGGGGTGTCCGTCACAATGGAGTAGTTGTTGAACTCTTTCTTAGCCTCATCTCTATATTTAAGCTACAAGGGAAAGAAATGTTACAATTGTTAGTTATGAGTCACAGTTGACCTGTGACCTTCCATGTGATTACTTACATCACTCTGCAGCTCATATGACTTCTTGGCACGAACGATCTCTGGGGTGTCCCACACATAGCAGCCAATACCCTTCATCCAGTTCAGGTCATCCTTGTAGAACACCTATTGAATAACAGCAACACAAAGTACAAAATGATATGGAAACGATCTGATGAGGGTTAAACCACCTATTTTCTTTGGGTAGAGTTAACTGTCAGAAAACACTATTGAAAATTCTCACTGCAAGGACCAGTGTGAAAGATTTAGTGGCATGTAGTCGTGACCTCGTTTTTGTCTTGTTTCATCTTTTGAGTCATTTTTATGTTCACCTAATGTTTGTGTTGTTGAGTCTTCCAAATCATTTTTGTCTTTTTTTTGTCATTTCCATCTTTGTTGCATCTTTTAGGTCACTACTGTATTTATCTTGCTTTCATCTTATCTAATTTCATCTATTTTTTTTCTTCAAACATGCATATATAAATTGCTATGTCAATATCTATTTGTCACTGTCTAGTGACTCGAGTAGGATTAAGCTACTTTCCACCAATGGGTGACATCATGGTAGCTACATCCACTTCTTTTGGACTCCGTGGTCTGTGTGGTCAGTCTGATACCGCAGTCCACTTTTGCTAATATATTCCCCCTAAATTTTACACACTGGTGCAGAAATAATTGAATTTCTAGTCCTAGTTTTTAAAGTAAAAATGACAGCATAGCAAAAGAGGACGTGATTTGTCCAAACATCTGCCATAGGAAACAGCAGAACTATGGAAAAGGAACGTACATCACTGAGAATCTCATTAGTCTTGCGGGCACGGATAGCATCCTCCTGCTCGGGATGGCAGGTCCACTGGTGTAGGTAGGTGCGGTACAGGACATTACTTAGCATGTCCTGACAACGCTTAGCCACCTGGTTGGCAATGATATCAGGTGGGAGGTGAATCTTGGTCTTGCTGTGATGGTAGTCCTTCTGGTAGAGCCTCTGAAAAAGAGAGAACACCACAAAGAGTCATTAACATTGTCATGTCCTTTTTATATACATTTGGAATAATGAGTTAACTATAAATCAAGTCTTACCAGACCCTTGTTCTTCTCCTGCTGTCCACATCGCATCACGTCAGGGAAGTCCACCAGGGTCCCAGCCATATAGTGACCCTTGGCCTTCTCATGGGAATCCTTGTACTTAACCTAATGACAGTAAAACATAGCATACGTACAAAGAAATCAATTCCATTTGATTTCGCTGCATCATTCCATGACATTATCATAAAGTAAGACACTCACATCACTGGCGATTTCCCTGCCCTTCTTGCCAGAGAGCAGTGGGATATATTCATGGTTCAGCTGGTAGCTTGTAGCCTTTGTCGCATCCCATTGCGCTTTGTAGAGTTTCTGAAATGACACAGCATAAGCACAAAATATTTAACATAAGAGAGATGGAGGAATCAACAAAAATAATGAAGTTAAATGAAGATTGTGATGACTTGGATCTTGTACCTCGCTGATGTTCTTTGACACTTCCCTGCTATGAGCCAATTGAGGAGTATCATCAGAACCAATGTAGTGACCCTTCTCTGCGTTGAAAGACTCTTTGTACTTCAGCTGAGGTTAGAGGACAAAAAAAACAGACATTTTAAATTTGGCAGAATTTGATGTTTATGATTTTGAAATTTAGTTGCTTGAATGTAAAGTTTTTTACATACATCACTAAGGTTGGCAGCGTTTATCTTGGCTAAAACGATCTCAGGTCGGTCCACAATCAAGGAGAATTTTCCAAAGCATTCAATGGCATTCTTCTTGTAGAGCCTCTGCAGGTATGAATGAAAACAACAAGGTGAGACACAAGTGAAACAAAAATGCAGAAATATGCTAGGATCAAAGTAAAAATTGGAATTACAAACATACATCATTGAGAATCTCCTGGGCCTTCTTGGTCTTGACGTGATCGACAGAGTCTGCTGCTACCCAGCCACAGCCACGGAGCCATTCCAGATCAGCCCTGTAAATGTGCTGGAAAGAGACAAACAGGAAGTTAATCTTCTGGCAAACTGGTTCAAACAGTTCTAGTTTGTTCTAATGTTTATGGCACTCACATCGCTCTGCAGATCGTAGGCTTTGCGGGCCTGGATGACGTCATTCTGGTCCGGCAGGCAGGTCCACTGGTGTAGGCGGGTTCTGTAGTTGTCATCATTGACTTGCATCTGGCATTTCTTGGCCAGTTCAAACTGCAGCATGTCCACTGGGAGGTTGAACTTGGTCTTGGACATGTTGAAGTCCTTCTTGTACAGAGCGTCACTGGCGATCTTAGCTGAGTTCACAGCCAGCATCATCAGAGGGTCTTCCTCAACACAACGGGCACCGATGTGGTGGCCGACCTGCTTACGGTAGCTCTCCAGGTAGTGATGCTACAACACACATACAGTTTTCTGTCACCATCATGTCGGGTGCAACTAAATTCAGCTTCACCCACCTTGCCTAAAGTGTCACTCACACTGGTGTATGAATGCGTATGACTGTTTGGTGGTGGTCAAAGGGGACGGAGTGTGAATGTGAGAATGAATGAATGAATAATGGATCATGATGTAAAGTGCTATGGGTGCCTTGACAAGCACTATAGTAATCCATTCCATTATTATTATTATTATTATTATTATTGTTATTAATAATAATAATAATAATAACGATAATAATAATAATCCAGAGTATAATGTTATTCAGGATTTCTGCTTAAGACTTTTGAAGATTAAAGCTCGCTACTTGGGTATTTTCATCACGTTTCAATTGAGCAACAAACATGTTATTCTCAAGTCAGATCTCACTACACTCACATTTTCTGGCATTAGAAGAAAGTCACATTAACAGACGGAAAATTTCTTTGTCAGTTCCATATTAATCTCGATTTGTAGTTTTGTATACTGTAGGGTGGCCATCCGTCCGGCTTTAGGCCGGACAGTCCGGAATTTGAAAGCCCTGTCCAGCGTCCGGCGCTTGTCCGGTCGTTTGTTTGTACTCCTTTTTGGAGTTGCACTTAAATGCAACATAGCATATCGTCCAATCCTTTAAGACGATCAGTCTTAACAAAAGATTGGCAAAAGCACTGATTGGCTGCAGGCGGTGTCAAATGAATATCTGATAATATCATTGGTTGAAAAAGTAAACAAGTCTCCATGTGCTAGCCTTGCGATGTCATTTTGTCAAGTTAACAGCACGCAATGCCAAAAAGAAAAACATCATTTAAGAACACATGTTCATTTCCAAAAGTAGCAAAGATGACCTAGCTGCATTCTGCACTCTTTGTCGGTGTGATGTAGATGTAGGTACCAAAGGAAAGGGAGCCTTAGAAAGACTCATAGAGACTGAATCACTGTTCCAGTGTTTTTTTTCTTATTCTCTGTTTACATAAAACAAGTTATTTATGCTTATTATTAACTTGGACATGTACTTTTTGCATTCATTTATTTTTTATGTTAAATTAATTGGTTAAGATGTTAAGATCCTAAATTTTATGTGCTCTGTACACTTTGATAAACAGGTTCAGGTCAGTTGTCAGTTTTGAATAAATACAAATACTGTGACCAAATACCTTTCACCTTATCTGGGACATTTTTCCTCTTCTGTTACACACACATCATAACATATCATAGATAAAATTGTCTTACAGTGAATAGAGTATCTCAGACTCACTCTATCATGATACCATTGTTATCATGGACAAAAATGTATTGTAGTGGGAAATGCACTCGAGTCCTATATGTTGCGATTATTCAGTCTTCACTAAATGCCACAAAGTGTCCTCCTTTTTGGTGTTGTGGAAATGGCCACCCTAGTATACTGTGATCATTAACAATCTTTCCCAAAAATATGTAAAGTGAGACTGAATTAACCTCAACTTCATTCATATATTCAATCAATAAAGATCTTTTAAGACCTAAAATTCACATTACTGGATTTTAGACTTTTTAAACTATAGAAACCTTCTTCTTCTTCTTCTTCTTCTTCTTCTTCTTCTTCTTCTTCTTCTTCTTATTATTATTATTATTATTATTATTATTATTATTATTATTATTATTATTATTATTATTATTATATAAAAAGCATACTTTATCCCAAAACTCACCTTGCTCTGTACTTTAGAGGTACTGATGCACTGCTTGATTGGTACAGCATCTCCGGGCATGTAGTAGCCGGTGGCTTTGACCTTATCCCACTCTTTGGTGTACAGGTGCTGCAGGAGAGTCAAACAGTTAGCATACGCTTACAAAAACAGCTTGCGGCTCATGAAGGCGGAAATAGATAAGATAGAAAATATAACTAAAACAAGGTGGGGATGGCTGGATTTCTTACCGGGTGAACATTCTTGGCCACCTCTTTGGCTGTGGCGAGGGTTGGAGTTTCCACCAGGGTGTACTTGGTCTTGTCCTTGTGCCAAGCCTCACGATATTTGGCCTGAATAAAAAAAGAAATGTAAACTTAGTAACCAAAATGAACTAAAATGTTTAGAAATACGGACTTAATCAATACGTCAATCAATACAGTGCCCCCTCACTTCATTAAGCACTTCAGCGGCGTTCTTGGCACAAAGCATGTCGACTCTATCGGTTGGAACAGTGTATTTCTGCTCATCCAACTTGACACGATATCCTCTCTGTAAAACAGCAACACAGACATGTAAACACAGTAAATCAGTGTATTAACCAAAGAAACATTCTACGGTCTAAACATCAATCAACCTGACACATTTAAAAAGAACCTTACAAATGACTAAGAAGGACTTTATATGTGATTCCAAAAGCATTGCGAGGTTAGTTAGGTTTAAGACTGAATCAAAAACTACCAATGAAAAACCACGATTTAAATAGTTTTTAATACAGGCTGTTCTCATCACCTAAAAATCCATTACGGATTGTTTTTTATTTTTTCAGTGTCTTTGTACCTGTATTCTATTTCCTTTTCTTTTTCTTTTGTTGTCCTTGGACATTTTAAGAAAGCCTCCTGTGGACATATGTTGTAAAAACAGTGTTGTGCTTCAAGAGCTTAACGGTGAGTTTTTGGTACTTCTACATAATTCTAATGTTACAGTTGAGTTCATGTAAAATAAAAGTCAAATCAAGTCCAGTCTAAATATGATTCATGGTGTACATGAATTGAATGGCTTTGCATTTTAAAATCATATGTGTTGTCTGCATACCTTTAAGAAATCAATACTTTTCTCATAATACTAGAAAAGGTTAAACTAGCACTAAAACTAAACAGTGAATTCCTTTAAATAAAAGTTAAACTAACACTATTTATGTACTCATAAAGTCATCAAGTCACCAACTGAAATACTACTCAAGTTAAAGTCTTTAAGTATCTAGTGTTTACTGTACTTAAGTATATCGAGTAATCTACAATTAAATGTACTCAAGTAATGAAAATAAAAGTACAAGTAAATGTTAATAACAACCAAAGGCAGTCAGAATTTAGAATATTACGCTGCTGCTCAAATCAACAGGTTGCCGACAGGTTGAGTGTGGACCGTCGCTTTTAGGCTCAATGACATTTAGGCTCAATGACGAATCAGCTTCCTGACTTTGTTGCAGTCACCGGCGATCTCAGCAGTGAAAACACCACATTTCCTTTAATTTATTTTTTGTAACAAGTAACGATACTGTGCATTAAAAATGTATCGGAGTAG
Organism: Apogon talboti; assembly: GCA_037367365.1. NCBI lineage: Eukaryota > Metazoa > Chordata > Actinopteri > Kurtiformes > Apogonidae > Apogon > Apogon talboti. The sequence goes on along the minus strand of JAPQRQ010000015.1, from coordinate 7,605,972 downwards.
AAGTATGCAATTGAGTTAGGGAATGTAGTGAAGTAAAAGTGAAAGTAAACAGAATAAAAAATACTCAATAAAGTACAAATTCTCCCAAAATATACTTCAGCACAGTAGTGAAGTATTATTACTTCGTTACTATACGACACTGGCCAAAATCAAACCAAATGACCAGACTTACGTCAGCCAGGATCTTCTGCGCGTGCTTCACCTTCATAACATCTACACACTCATGAGGCATCCAGCCACATCCACGGATCCACTCCAAATCAGCCTTGTACACAGCCTGAGGACAGACAGCACACACATTGCCTTATGCTCCCAAAAGCCTGCACATAGTATCCACTATATCAGTACAACAATACTACATATGAGTAAATACTCTTCATTAATACTAGAATGAACAGACATCACTATTGTACAATGTTCTGTTTATTTACTTTTTATATTTTACATTAACATTACATTCTCTTCTTCTTTCACACATTATGGACAAATAAACTGTACGTGAATATCTAACTTCTACTGACCTGGACTTTTCCTGTCTATTCCAAGCAATATCTAGAAGGTAATAAGAACCTGTCATTACTCACATCACTCTGCAGGTCATAAGCCTTTCTGGCCTGGACCACGTCATTAGAGTCCGGCAGGCAGGTCCACTGGTGCAGGTGAGTTCTGTAGTTGAAATCATTGACTTGGACCTGGCATTTCTTGGCCAGCTCAAGATTCAGCATGTCCACTGGGAGGTTGAACTTGGTCTTGGACTTGTTGAAGTCCTTCTTGTACAGAGCGTCACTGGCGATCTTGGCTGAGTTGAGAGCCAACATTATCAGAGGATCGTCCTGGACGCAGCGGGCACCGATGTGGTGGCCCACCTGCTTACGGTATCCTTCTTTATATTTGTACTACAAAGGACGGAAGTAGTGATAAGTTAATCAATCGTGAGTAGAATAGAATACAATAGAATAGAATAGAAGAGCCTTTATTGTCACTGTGTATTCAATGAAATTAGGAGTGCTACTCCAGTCAGTGCAAATAATATAAATAAAAAGTCAATACATCAGAAAATAAGAATAGAGTAAATATAAAATTACAAAAATAATTAAAAAGTAAAATAAGAATAAGGAATAGAACATTTTTAAAAAGTCAAATAAAAATAGCACTAAAAGTAGAATAAAATAGACATAAAATATGAATAGACAGAATATTTACAATATTAACAGTATTAACAGTATGTATATCTATGAAAGGCTACAAAAAATAGTGCATTTGTATTGAATAAATATTGCATTGTTACTGTAAGAACAGAGGATTATTGCATGTAATTCTCAATTTTACAGGGTTCTTGCACATTATTGGAAGTGATTGCATGAGGATACATTGAGGGAAGCGACTGTGCAGAAAGAACACCAGAGTTATTACTTTTTCCAGCTAAATGTTTGAATCAAATGGGTTTTGTCTTTTTTTCTTACATCACTGACGATATCTCTGGAAGCTCTAGCCTTCAGCACAGACACAGCATCTTCCTTGATATGATAGCCTTTTGCTTTCTGGTTGTCCCATGCCTTTGTGTACAGTTTCTGCACAAGGGAAAGAAACAAGATTTAGTTTGAACAAATTTCAACCCTGACTGTTTTGAATCTGTAATCAGAGTTATTAGAACACAAGAAAACGACAGCTGAAACTACAACTAAGATTAGAGAAAATATGTCAATGGAAATTAAATTTAGGAAACACACACACAAAAACACCATATTCCTTACCTTTATGCCACCCCTAACTCCCTAGCTTACGCCCTAACAACAACATTTCCAACCTAAAGAGACCTTTTTGCCAAAAAAGAAAAGAAAAAGAATATAAAGTCTGAATGTTGAAAAAATCTTTGAATTTCAACCTTACCTACTCTATTATAGCCACCGTTTATGATCACTTGGTGCTTAACTTTGCATTTCCATTATAACAAAGGAAAGTTTGGCACTTTTTGGCAAGTTGACATTTCTATTATATTTTTTTTTTTGTAATTCTTGAAACACAGAACCCATTCATTGTGTAATAAAGAAAAAGTCTACTAGCATGTGGAGGTTTACATAAACAGACTACGAATGGATGCAATTTGCCTTTGTGATGTTTTCATTCTGTGTGTAAGCTGCACATTTTTACAGATGGACAGTTTAACAATGACTGTAGACTGACAGTGATAGCAAAATGTTCAAAAATAATTATTAATTTCCATATGTTCCTTCGATTTCCTGTCAAAGCTACAGGGAGCCTGGAGAGAGGCTAGAGAGACACTTCTGGATCAGAACTCATCTGTTCTAGACCTCTCTCCTAACTCTGTTTGAGTTTCTAATAACAATAATAATAGAGTTGTTATTATTATTAAAATGTATAATACAAACACAGGCTAAAACTCTAACTATGGATAAGTAAAACTCCCCAATCTGAAGAATGCAACATAAACTAAAATGGAAAAGAATAGCAGGTAAAATGGGCTTTGTCTCATCCTATGTTAATATAAATAGCTCATGACAAACAAATGCCGAAACTTTAATTAATAATAGTGAATTATTTTTCATATCATCCATTCTTTAACCATAACGTCTTCTGTTGATCAATATTTTCCTCATAATATGCTAAAAACTGAACATCAGAAACACTAAAACTAGTAAGTAAAAATAAAATCACTCATGGGCTTCTTAAGCAAACACTACCTGAAATCAAACAAACTAACAGTCAAAACCAAGCTTTAAAAGAATAATACAAATGTATAAACTATAATAACGTTTGTGGTGAACTTACATTGCTGATGTTGACAGCATTGGCCTTGGACAGTACATGAGCGGGGCTGTCAGACGGGATGTGGATGGTGAGCTTGTCTTTATCCCAGGCTTCCCTGTATTTCCTCTGTGAGAAATCAAACAGAAGAACATTCATTTTTTTCCTTCATTTTCAAGCCCTCCCTTTTCTACCCATAACACTACAAAATATCGTCTTGAAACTGATAACACAACGCATTTACCAATCATTAACTTCTTATCACTTACATCGCTAAGGTTATCAGCATTTTGCTTGGACAAGACAATAGCCGGGAGGTCCACGACACTGGTGAATTTGACAGTGCTCGGGTGTTGGCGGTAGAGTCTTTCGTTGAGAATAGTCTGGGCGTGTTTAACTTTGACGACGTCCACGCAGTCCTGAGGCGACCAGCCACATCCTCTCAGCCATTCCATATCAGCTTTGTACACAGCCTGAAAATAGTAAGCGTGTAGGTGATACCAGTGTGGATGCCAAAATGTCAGTCAAATGTTTATGTTGTTTCAAAATGTTGGGAGAATGAATCTTACAAAGATTAACTTCAATATCTTAAGACTGAGTCAAAGGAAATGGCATTTCTTGACTCATCTTCCACCAATTAGGCAGTCAAAGTTCCCAGGTACTCACATCACTGCGCAGGTCATAGACCTTTCTGGCCTGGACCACGTCATTAGAGTCCGGCAGGCAGGTCCAGTTGTGCAGGTGAGTTCTGTAGTTGAAATCATTGACTTGGATCTGGCATTTCTTGGCCAGCTCAATCGTCAGCATGTCCACTGGCAGGTGGAACTTGGTCTTGGACTTGTTGAAGTCCTTCTTGTAGATGTTGTCACTGGAGATCTTGGCTACGTGCGCGGCCAGCAAGATCAGTGGGTCGTCATTAACACTGAGGGCTCCAATATGGTGACCACACTGCTGGCGGAAGCCAGCTTTGTATTTGTACTGAAAATTAAGGATGGAAAGTAAAGCTTGATGAATGAAATCACTGCTAATGAATGTAACGTCATAAAGTTGGAGAATATGAAGCAAATATTTTATTTAAAAAAGCGACAAAATAGTAACTCCAGAGAAATTGTTATAAAGAGAGGAAAAATAATTACAGTAAGACAAGCAATTATAATGTTGTTTTTCCCCATTCTTCTCTCCCTTCTTTTGTTCCCTTCCTCCTTTCTAACCCTCTTTTTTCATTTCCTTCTGAAAACACTTCTCAAAGGCAGATACCGACTTACATCACTGATAATGTCTCGAGAGGCCTTGGCTGCAAGAACAGAGATGGCATCTTTGGGGAGGAAGTAGCCTTTGTTGATGGTGTCCATGTAGGCTTCACGGTATTGTTTCTGGGGAAACAAGAACATGAGTATTAGATACAATATTTACTTACATCGTTCTAAATTGTGATTTAGTAGTGAGTTACATAACCATGTGAAGTTGCAAAGCATTACCAGACTGGTGTTGATCGTATTCTGTTTGGACAGGATGATCTCAGGGGTGTCAGGCATGACGTGAAGGTTGGTCTTATCCTTTTCCCAGGCAGCAATGTATGATTTCTATCGACAGAAGATTACCACAGCTCAGAAACACTGACAATAGAGTCATGGAATAATTTTTCAGTAGCAAAATTGATGACAGTATGGTAAAATATTATCAAACAAGAACCACAAATTCCATAAGCTCCGACCACTGCCATTGCATCACAATCTGAATTCTTGAGTTATGACAAAAAAACACAGCGACCTTTGACCTTGTCAACTCTTTGAATCCAAGTGTTAAATTTGTGATAAATGTGAAAAAAGTGATCCCTAAGATAAGGGGAACCAATAGATGGACATCTAAAAAACTCTCATAAGACAATAAGAAAATGACAATATACTATTCACATTCGAATAGCACAGTCCTTGAGTTACAGACAAAAACACCTGTCCAAGTGAATACTGGACAGGTGTTTTTGTCTGAAAGTTTAAATTCTTTCAGATATTCCTGAAATATTGTGGTCAAAGACACCAAATTCTAATCAACCCATCCTTTGGTCATAATGGACCTTTTGAAGAAAGTTACTGAGATGTTGTTTTCACAGACAAACAAATTGCATATTCTCCACCTGAAAATAAAATGGGCTGTCTGTACCTTGTTCATGATCTCAGCATTGGCCTTAGCGAGGGCATATGGCATGTCAGAGGTCTTGGCAGTGAATTTGAAGGTGCTGGGGGGCTGGCGGTATTTCCTGTCACTCAGGATCTCTGCTGCTTTCTTCGCTTTCTCCACATCGACCGACCCAATAGGTACCCAGCCCACTCCCTTAATCCATTCCATGTCAGCTTTGTATACAGCCTGCCAGTCCCAGCAGGTCAGAAAAGAGAAAACAGTGAGTGTTCTAGAAAAATAAAAAGCATTTTTCAGCTGAGCCACTGACTCTGTCATTACTCACATCACTCTGCAGGTCATAAGCCTTTCTGGCCTGGACCACGTCATTAGAGTCCGGCAGGCAGGTCCACTGGTGCAGGTGAGTTCTGTAGTTGAAATCATTGACTTGGACCTGGCATTTCTTGGCCAGCTCAAGATTCAGCATGTCCACTGGGAGGTTGAACTTGGTCTTGGACTTGTTGAAGTCCTTCTTGTACAGAGCGTCACTGGCGATCTTGGCTGAGTTCAGAGCCAACATTATCAGAGGATCGTCCTGGACGCAGCGGGCACCGATGTGGTGGCCCACCTGCTTACGGTATCCTGTCTTGTACTTGTACTGTTGTATGTAGAGAGAAAGAGAGCAATGATAAATAAAGGAGTATAGGAATTGAAAGTTACAAACATGTTCTTCATATGTCACCTACATCACTGATGATTTCTCTTCCATGTTTGGCTGCAATAACTGAGACAGCGTCGGCCTTCATGTCATAGCCCTTTCTGAAGATCTCCTCCACACCTGCTCTGTAGAGTTTCTGAGAATAAATTACACACAACACATTGAATTATAAAAACCAAAAAGTCCCAGAGACTTCATTTAACAATAATAAACATTCAAAACAGAACCAACTTACCCTGCTAATGTTCTGAGCATTAGCTTTAGAAAGAAGAATCTCAGGTGTATCAGGAGTTACATGAGTCTTAAGCTTGTCAGCCTCCCAAGCAGCTACATAATTGTGCTGTGACAAAGAGAACAGATTAAACAGACATATATGAACAATTTAAGGATCCAACAAATCTACAAAGATTGTACAAGATACATATGATTAACATTTTTACCTTGTTGATGATTTCAGCATTTGCTTTGGCCAACACCATGGACATGGAAGTCATGTCAGTTTTATATTTCAATGTGTCTGGTTTCTGCTTATAAAGACGATCACTAAGAATTTTGGCTGCATTCTTGGCCTTTACCACATCCAGTGAACCAATAGGGACCCATCCAACACCTACAACCTCATCCAAGTCAGCTTTGTATACAGCCTGTTAGAAAAGTACAAACATATCACCTCAACAGAAAAGTAACTGACAAAAGAAGACAGATGGAAAACTGATTAAGTGAATAGTATTCACTGAGGGGGCGTGGGGGGACTCACATCACTTTGCAGATCATAGGCTTTCCTGGCCTGGACCACATCATTAGAGTCTGGCAGGCAAGTCCACTGGTGCAGGCGGGTGATGTAGTTGGCGTGGTTGACCTGAATCTGGCATTTCTTGGCCAGTTCAAGACTCAGCATGTCCACTGGGAGGTTGAACTTGGTCTTGGACTTGTTGAAGTCCTTCTTGTACAGAGCGTCACTGGCGATC
>JAPQRQ010000015.1:7552710-7565711 GCA_037367365.1 Apogon talboti | reverse complement strand
CCCCCGACTGTGACCCACCCCGAGTTGCGTGGGTGTGCGAGGGCCCGTCATAACTGCTCGCAGTTACTAGTGTTTTGCTTGTTTTTTTTTGTGAACCCTCGTAAGAATAGTTGTTGCTGTGGTAACAGCTAATGGGGATCTTAAGTAAATAAATACATATTCAATTTACTGTTACGCAGCAAGAAAGACACTAGAAAATATTCACATTTAATTACTTACCAACATACTTGTTGATCATTCTAATTTTATACAAATAACTGATTAATCAATTCAGCTGTAGTTAGTTTTGCATCTCTCTACATTGGTTTTATAGTAATTTGGCTTAGGTAGAAGGTGTCTGCTGTCTTATAATGGAAGGGAAAATCCTGAATTGGCATTGTTTCATTCTTTGGATGTTTTCATCCTCATCCTAAAAACATGAGACCAATGGAACAGAGGAAAACTATGAGTGCAGTACCTCACTGAGCTGCTCCTGAGCCTTCCTAATGCGAACCATTTCAGGGGTGTCAGTGGTGATAGAAGGAGGAGGATTTCCCCTAGACAGTTCATAGGCCTGCCGGTACTTATTCTGCCAAGGACATCCATCAGTTAATATGATGTGCAATGGGAAGGAAAGAAAACACAGTACATCTCTCAAACATTGACATAAAATGGCATTACATTTACAGACTAATAAGGACAAAAGCTAGGTCATAAATGTAACTGTTCTCTTCTTCTCGTAGACATAGACTTTGAATTTGTTACTTACGTGGCTGAACTGCTCCAGCATCTTCTGGCTGTGAGCCAGGTATGGAGTCATGAACTTGGAAGTATCCACCTTGACCTTCTTCTTAACTCTCCTTTCGGGTAGCCCAGACTAAGACGGGAAAGAGGGAAATAAAGTTAACTGCCAGCTAACACAATGGCCAAAGTTCCCTGATTTTAAGAAGTGTATTGGCCAGGAAGGAGTCAGCAACACGTACACAAAATCAATTTGTCTAGATATAATGTAAATGTAACTTTGATGATTAATTCAGGAGGTAATGTTTGGAGCCAAAACCAAACCAACAAATAAACAAAACAGGTTTAATGAAGATTATCTTGTCCTTATAATGTACTCCAGACACTTAAGAGAAAATTGTCAGTGTCAATCATCAACAAATAAAGTCTGTGCCAAAAGTTATGTCAAATTTTTTTTACAAGACATGATACTGTATATTACAAATGCGTTGTATATTTATTTGATGAGTATGTTTTATATTTAGCAAAACAAAAAAGGGCTATCATGGTAATTACTGTACAATAAACTCTGACTTGGTCAAACAAGTTTTGACCCACTTGAAATCAGTATTTTATCAAAGAATATTATATAAACAATCTGACAGTTGATTTCTGATAACTTTTTTGCCTCCGATCAATAAAACGGCTCATTAGATTATTTAGAGGGAAATGTAATGCAACTAAGTTAAAAAATCAGATTGTAGAGTTATGTCAATAGCTATATTTCCATAACTTTGTCACACTTTTTGAAGTTTGAACATTAGCAAATATTTGTGGAAGCTATGAAATCGCAAAGAAAAACAATTTTGGGGAAAAAGTCAATCACATAATGGGACAACTAAACAGTTTTTTCCTGATAAATGATGGCATTTCAACAGTTAACAATTATGATAACTGCTGACTCATCAGCCGAGCAAAAAATAAAACTTCAGGACCATTTTTAAGAACTTCTACTTCTTCTACTGTATTTGCTGTTTATTACAGCTATGCCTAACACAGCCTTTAGCTCCACCCTCTGATGCATCTACACCACTAGGTTCATTCACTTCAAGTCACTTTACAGAAACACTAATTATAATGTATTTTTATTATTTTTAATTATTTATTTTTGCAATTTTTCAAATGAAAATGTACTTCACATTAAATGTGGCATGGCTACTACTAAGGAATCCCAGGGCATTTGCAAAATATCTTTAATTTGTTATATTTCAGCAGGACATTGGCTCCACACAGAGACCAACCAGAAATTAGCGTCTTCATATTAAGTCCACAAACTTACCTTTAGTGATGAAATCAATTTAATCAAGTAAAAAGTGGCTGATTTACATGAATGAAATCATTTAGGGTAATGGAATTACTTTGTAATAACATGAAATTGGATGGAGAGTGACTTAAATACAGACAAAATCAAGACGTGGGTATAAAAGGAGCTGACTACAGTAAACGATACAATGTGCTGCATGCAGTGTGACGTCAACACCCATTATCTATGCAGTAAAGCAACTGACTAAAGAAAACAAAGCGATTAACTCCAGTATCTGTAGCTGTTTTTGGAAGGTATTGCTAGTTTTTAGTTACTGATGATGAGGGTGTGCTCGGTATTCATGCAGACTGATTTTTCTTGCACTATTACTAACAAAAAGCTTTAACCTAATGGCCTGCCAAGACAAAATGATATATATACGGCCATGCAGATGCACCATATCGAAGCACAAGAAGACTGCCCTGTACTGTTTGAACCTCGGTCCCTTGGGAACAGGTGCTTTACCTGATGGTACTGAGTGCTCGAGTGCTCAGTGACAGTCGTCGTTGTATACTCCTCATAATACTACAAATATAGGACACACTATGTGGTCTCAAAACTGCCAGAAAAAGTTATGGGAGAAACAGCACAGTACTTGCATTGGATTGAGGTTGAATTTTCCCCAGCTCTGGTGCTCTAAGAATACTGCCAGTGAAAGACTCTAGTGTGAAAGTTGGGTAAAATCCTCAGAGGTGAATATGCTGTAATTGCATCTACAGTCTAATTAAGGCTGAATTCTACAGAGGAGATGAGCACTAATATGCACATCCTATTTGAGTCTGACCTCTCAGCGACTCTTTGATCACCTACTGCATCTATAAAAACCAGGCCCACATGACAATAATTCTATTCTTAATTGTTACTTCACAGCTCACTGTCCCTGTGATCAGTTGCTACAGCCCACAGTCGTACACAAAATATTTGAACAGCTTTATAAACCCCCACGTCTGTTCACACACAGACCTTGCGGGATTAAGGAGTTATATTCACACAAATATATTAAAATACATTGTTTACGGAGTAGTGTCCAGAAAAATAGTTAGGTTTTAAATGTTTGTTTTTGAAATAATTGCCTTTTGTCCAAAAAACTGAAACTCTTTATATTTCTACATCAAAGTATCCAAAAAATTATTTAAATTACTAACAAAGTAAGAGTTGTCATATCATGTCAAAAATGCCACTGTATTGTTCCACTGACGTTAGCATGCTAACTAGCTAACCTCATGCCTGTCTCTCGTTAATACCATCTAGAGTGAGTAGTGAGTTACCATAGTATCCACTCCGCTAATTACGATTAGCATCTGACTTCAACACACTGTAAAAACACAGTGTAGAGCAAATTACATATAGCATAGCCTACAAATATGCAAAAGAAGCATCACAATAACACCATAACTTTCTACCACATTTCTTATTTTTCTCTATATATTTCATTTTTCACTCGTTTGTGGTTTTTCTACCTGTCTGTTGTTGTATGTTGCTGCTGTAAACTGAAATTTCCCCACAGTGGGATAAATATCTTATCTTAGCTTAGCTTAGCTTATCTTGGCTTAGGAGAAGGCTGCCCCCATCTGTTGATAGTAGGGGTTAATTTTTGGATATCAAAATTACAAATCCAACCTTCAAAATTGTTTATCTAATCTGTTGTGACATTTTTATTCCAAAACCAGTGAAGTTGTTCTGTCTGTTGGTAATCTAATAGCATGGACACTCAATCAAAAGTTATCAGTTTTCTTAAATCTATTTACACTGCTTTGTGTTAAATAAATATAACTGCAGCAGCTACTTCTGAATCAAGGTAACACCATACATTTTAAAGACTGGTATCTCAAAATCTGGGCTCAAAACTAGAAGAATACTTTTCTTTTCCAGTTAAGTAAGTGAGAGTAATAAGGGACTGTGTCGCCACACATAGCACACCGCTCCATGAATAGCTTGTCTAACTTAAAGTCTGACTTACACTTCCCCTCCACATAGAACATTTACAGTCACATAAACTATAACATTATGAGCCATTTGCTTTTCATCTACCTGAAATCTCAGAATAACCAGAGCTGAGAGAAAAAACATCTCAATCTGTGTTTATAACAATTGTAAGCGGCTTTGTGATCTGAATCTATCAGACAGGAGAGGACCATAGGTGAATATGTAAATACCACATTAAACATCACTGCAAAACAACCTGTTACTGCCCCCCCAGGAGGCACCTCTACCATGTATTCAGAGCTTTCCTATGTAAATGTGCAGCACTGCCGTGCTCCAGGCTATCACAGTGTGATTTACAGCACTGTGGCCCCTCTCTCCCTTCTCCCTCCATCTCTCTGCCAATGTGCCATAGATGTCCACTTCTAAATTTGTCTGAATGCCAGACAGAGCACTCTGTACTCCCCCCCTTAATGACTTGAGGAGTTATTCATTTTCTTCAGTTTATTTAAAGAAAATACAGATAACGGTGGTCATTTTTCAAACAGGTTGTGGAAATATGAAATAAAAACCTCCTTCAGAACTCAACACCATGCTTTAGGTAACTTAACAGCCTATGTCTGTAGTAATTTTCAACTACATGCATTTTTTTCAATAAAAACCTGAACAGCACTATGTTCTTCCCCATTCCGTAGATTAAACAAGAAGCCGTCTTACTTTTTGGTCAAAATAATGCAGCTTTTCTCCACAGTGTAGATGAAAGTTCATGTGAAATCAGAGTGTACTGACTCTGCGGGTTCTCACGTCCCCCCTCCCAGACGATTTACATCTTTGCTGTGAAGATGGTAAATCAGTTGATATGTTATATGGGAGATAAATGAAAACCACTCAGGTTTACGATGGCTCTGATAATGATGAGGTTATACCGGGTAGACAAGAACAGTCATTCACACTCCCCTATAAGATATCAGCGATGTTAATTATGACTAAATACAAGGCTAACTTTAATCCTATTTCACAAGGAAATAAGGGATTAAGCTGTTAGCCTTCTGCTTTCACTCTTCCATTGGACACTGACATGGAGACCTTTAAAAATACAAGACATGATTGACAAAACATTTATTCTAAATACTGTATTAAACTGTTTTGAAATATGTGATGCCTGTGGGTTGATTACATACTGGAAGTTGCAAATTACTTGATGTGACGACTAGTGATCGAGGACACTAGTAACACATTATTAATGTTTTCTTTTTGTGGTTAGGGTTAGGTTTATGCTTATAAGAGGGGAATATGAATGTATTAGACTTTATCTGAAAGGGAACATCTTCTAGCTTCTGTCAGTTCTTCAATGTAACTCTAACACTAGCCTTAACCCTAACCCTAAAATGGGTCACCAGTGACCTAGTAGATGTTAAATTAAAAACTTATAATATGGTTGGGGTGAAATCCAATGAAGTATTACAACAGCTCATCTGAGGCAAAGACACAATGGTAACTTCCAGAAAATGGCAGGCCCCAAGTTTTCATGTTATCCAATCCTCCACTATGGGTGATGCACAGGAAAGACATTACAGTTTGGATATGGTTGCACCTTAAGTAGCATAACAAGTCATGTGCAAGAATCTGGGTCACCAGCATTTGTCTTCAACATTTGGTAGCTGTGTAATAATTGCATCATTACCAGTGGACTAATGGTGTGTGGCTTTCTGCCTTAAGACAAGACCTCAGGTAAGTGTGTGTGGTTTTACAGACACCACATGACATTAGAGTAAAACACTCTTCCATCTTGATTTATAGTTGGCTGTTAAGGGCAATCCAGGTTTTAAAACCAATCCAAGTGTCCATCTGAAACAGGATCCGCCAGCAGACATGGAAGATTTGTTCCGTGAACTGCTGACTGGAGGCTGGGCGTCGTCACTAATTTAACTATTCATGGGGCCTGCTGTGTCTCAGAAAACCTCAACCTACTGAAGTGATTTTGATCATATTTAGGCTGTAAACAAAAACAGAGCATGCAGAGAAGTGCAACACAGGAAAAAAAAACTACATCAGTTGATGCACATAACATTCTAAAACAAAGAGCTATTTAGGCTGTGTCTGGCCTTCTCTTCACCTCGTGTTAAATGTTGAACCAGCCAATATGTGTCCACTTACCTCCTCAAGCTCCTCTTCGTCAAAATCGTCGACATCCGCCATTTTGGGACTGTTTTGGAAGCTCTATATAAAAAGACACATGACAGTTTGAGGCGTTTATCACTTGTGAAACTGCTAGTCAAAGGAGCATTAGGCTGAATAAGCTGCACAAAGCAGGTACCATCATTTTATACAATATCTGTGTGAGTTTAAACCAAATGACCTGCAGGAGATATTTGAGGATAGTGTCAGCCTGTCTTGTGTCAGCTTGCTCAAAAAGAGATCCACTCAAACAGACAGACAGACAGACAGACAGACGCTACAACAGTGATAAAACAGCATATGAAGCAGTAGATGCCCAGCCAAAATGCATACCAGAGAAAGACTCCTGCAGTATTTCTTGACAGTAAGGAAGCCTCACTTGCCATCCACTAGGGTCACAAACTGATAGTCCAACTTTGTGAGCTGCCTCAATCCTGAACAAAGTAACAGAAATGTGTGAAACACCTTGTGGCTGTGCTAAATAAGTGTAAATCAGTATTGACACTGGACGAAAGGGAAGGATTAGGAAGGTGAGACAGAATGCATTAGAGCAGGTCTCTGGCTTTGAATGTGTGTGACAGCGACCCCCTCCTCCCCCAAAACTTGCCACAACACTGCTCAGAGGACCTGTGCCTCCTGGCTGAAGGTTGGCGACAGCTGCCCCCAACAGTGCTTCAGCTATTTGACATGTAAGCTAATGCCACAGCCTGATTGGTTGACTCTGTTTAGCTAACGGAGATGCAATGCCTTCTGAGGCTGCAGGTTAAATATAGGATGGCATACTAACTACCTTTTTTTAGCAGTTGATCGCCTTCTCTTTAAATTAACAATTTTTTTCTCAGTAAAAAAAAGAACAAAGGAATAAATGAGGAACTTGACACAGAGGGCTGAAACTGCAAGGTAGGTGCAGAGATTTTCAAAAACAGACCAAACAGTCAGACTGCTGGTGAGATTTCATAAACATCCAAGAGTAGGCCTGGTGAATCTTGTGTTTGTCTTCTTCTCACTCTTATTGGTTTCGGTTTGGTTATTCCTTAATGTGCAGCAGAACCTTCACGTTCCTTAATCCTCAGTTAGATGTCCTCCAGGATTCAAATGACAATAAAGGGATGGAAAAAGACCAAGTCCAAGATGGAAAGCCATGCTGAGCCAAGAAAACATGGACATTTGTGAATTTTCTCCTTTACTTTGCTTACCAGTTAAATTAGAGTTAAATGGTCTCCCAAGCCGCCAAAGCCTCCCCAGCTTCCCTCCAGAGAAACGCTGGGCGACAGCACACAGCTGAGGTTTCTACCCAGGTTATCATGTGGCCCCCACAACCAATCACAGGCCATGGTTCTCGGGTTTCAAACTCTAAATATACCTTAATGATCCTTTCAGAAAAGAGCACCTGTCAAGGCTAATGCATCAGCGGTACAGTTATGAGGAAGGCAGTGGGGCATGGGGTGCTGGGGGGTCCCAAGAAAGCAAAAGTAAAGCCCTGCTACAACAAGGACAACTCTGTGTCAATGTGTCAGTGTTAGTGTTGTGATGGGAACAAATGCAACTGTGTTTTGGGAAAATGTTTGGGATTAGCTTGAACCATGTGCTTGGATATGAGTGGTTAAACTGAGGGGCTAAGGGGCTGTGAGTGTCAGATCTGGTGAGGTCATTTGTTAGCTGACCCCTGGATTCGGTGTTTGCTTTCAAGAATCAGGTCAGCATCAAATGCAGACCCTGATCAAATAGAGTCTGATGCACAATATATTGTCCACCTGATGAGTAGTCAGTAAATGAGCACTGAGTCACCCTAGTCATGTCTTTTCTCTTCATTTTCTTTGAAAAAGGTACAAATGTGCACCCCAGAGTTCTTGTTATAGGGAACTTAGTTCAACTTTGTCAGATGAATGGATGAAAATGATAATTCAACCATGAAAATTCTAATAAAAAGAGAATTGAAAAAAAAGAAAAAGGACATTATTGAGATTATTTTGAGTATATATTATATATATCTTGTAGCTATTAAAGGTAGAGAGCAGCGTTGTGTCCTCAGTTAAGATGCAATAAGAAAATAAAGACAATATGTGTACAGTATGAAAAGCACAAAAAAATTGGACTTGAATTGATTACTAAAATATCCCAAACATGTTATAATGTAATAAATGTCACATTGTCTGCACAAAACAGTTCAGGACATATAAGTGAAAATAGAGGTCATACTAAGGATCTGTTAACTTGGTCTGCAGAAATTATTCTTTTCTGAAATGTTATCCTCATTTTATCCATATACATGGTCATGACAACCTTGCTTCAATAGCCTCACTATATCAGTACATGACATACATGAGTCCTATATATATTTTTACTTGATATAAAATAGACTAAAGGAATTCCATTCAAACTCTTGCAGGACAAGGGGTCAATGTCTGGGTCGAAAATCTCTAAAAATAAAACATGTACATTTGGTTACACAGTAGTAACTACATACAACAAGGAATGTAATATTGTGTGTGTCTATTTCCTCCTTTTTAAATGATGTGTTCCTCTCTCTCTGTGGAATGTCATATCTTTACTGTCACTCACTTTCCTCAGCCGCGGAAGAAGACAGACAGCAGCAGCTGAGTGTCTCTGCCTGAGTCTGGTAATAGCCCTCCATTCACTGATGCACGGGTCGGCTGCTGCTGTTTAGGCTTCTTTAGCATCACTGCACTTTTTCATCCAATCTGTAAAACTGAAAGCAGTACCTTATTAATAAAAACAGTGACACATTTTCAGGTGCCTTTCTCTATGTTAAGCTTGACATTCTTTGGAGGAAAAAAAGATGGTAGTAGTGATTTTTGAAGTGACATTTTTCATTGCCACTAACGAAAGCAGCTGCACTCTAAAGCTGCAGCAGCATAAAGTTTCCAAATGTGGATTCCAAATTGCACAGAACACGTATTTATATGGTGTGTTTTAACAGCAAGTCGAGTTTTTAACAGTTACAGTTGAGTTTGCTATGCATCCATGTATGTGTCCCTCCCCCTCCCGCTCCCTCCCCCAATGTCTCTCACTCTCTCTTTCTTTCTCTCTCTTTAACCCCAACTGATCAATACAGATGCCCATCCTCCAGAACCGGGGTCTGCTCCAGGTTTATTCCTGTTAAAAGGACGTTTTTATTTGCCACTGTCACTGCTGGAGGATTCTGTTGGGTGTCTGTGAATTGGCTTATTAAGAGTCTGGTTTAGACCAGCTCTAAATGTAAAGTGTCATGAGGTAACTTTTGTTATGATGCCGGATGGCAATTTTCATCACAGAGACTGGGGTGTCCATTTAGAGCGATCCAGAAAAATATTGATTGACTGACTGATTTTGTTGAACTGCAAATGATGTCTCAGGTTGTACTCATCAGGTTTGACGAGTACAGGAGTCGGGTGAAGGACTTTGTTGTCTGGTGCCAGAGGAACCATCTACAGCTCAAAAACTAAGGAGCTGGTCATTGACTTTGGGAAGTCAATATCATGTCCCCGATCAATTATGATCAAGGGAGTTGAGGTTGAGGTTGTAGACAGCTACAAGTACCTTGGGCGATGGCTGGACCTGTTGGACTGGACATGCAACACAGACCACCTGTACAAGAGGGGCCAGAGCAGACTCTACCTCCTGAGGAGGCTACGCTCTTTTAACATCTGCAGGAAACTCCTGTGGATGTTCTACCAGTCTGTGGTCGCCAGCATCCTCTTCTACACTGGTGTGTGCTAGGGTGGCACCACATCAAAAAGGGATCGTCCAGGCTGGACAAACTGATCAGGCTCTGTGGTCGGCATGAAGCTGGACTCTCTGGTGACAGTTGCAAAGAAAAGGACACTCAACTAATTATTAGCCATCGTGGACGATGCCAGTCACCCTCTGCACACCGTCATCAACGCTCAGAGAAGTCTGTTCAGCGACAGGCTACTCCCCCCCAGGAGTAAAATAAACAGAACTAAAAATGCCTTTGTTCCCCAAGCCATCAAACTGTACAACTCTGCAGGAGTAGTAGGAGGAGAGAAAATGAGGACGACAACATGAGGATGGGACAGAGCATTGGATATCTGCTCTATCTCTGCTCAGTGGGACTGTGCAGTTCTGTTGTCCAGTATTGTTTATTCCAATGTGCAATGTTTGTTTTCTTGTTGTTAGTAATTTAGTTCTCTTACCGCTGCTTATCATTATTATTATTATTATTATTATTATTATTATTATTATTATTATCATTACCACTCCTTTATTATTACTTTATTACTACTTTGCTACTCGTTGATTCTACTAGTACTTTCCAATGTGCAATTGCCTGTATTTTTGACTACTGTTTTTTATAGTTACTGTATTGCTATTTTCTTGTGGTATTTCTTGAATTGGATGTGGTATTTATTGGAACCTCAGTTTCCTGAGGGCTCTTCCCAAAAGATCAATAAAGTTCAATCTAATGTAATCTAATCTAATCTAACAGTTATGTAGATATTCAGTGTGTTAGTTTAGATATGTAAATGTCACTGGGTGTTTCTGATCTTTAATGATTCTAACAGTCAAAAAAATTTATGCAATGCCAAGGACACAACATGAGGAGGCTACATGGGGAGTGCTCAGTCACTGGAAAAAATGATTGGGGAGACAAGAACACAGCAGCTGCACGAAAGATAACCACAACATAACCACTGCCAAGTGTTGAACATAACCCACCAACACATTGAAAAACAATCACTTCTACTGAGGTAAGGGATCTAAAATGAAACTGATTAGTCAGACAGCGGTGTTGTTAATAATCATGCCAGGTTTCCAGACAAACACAAACATCTGTTGTGACCTTTCTATTTATAACAAGCATGAGATGTCCGGGCTGCTGCACAAACTGCATCTCTTCAAAGGCCTTGGGTCTCCTGTCACAACTTGTGATTATAGTATCTGACACCATCATTGTTCACTTTAGACCAGTGACATTAAGGTCTTATGCTCTGCACTAAGCTGAGTGATTCACCAAGAACTAATTTCAAAGCACAAATAAACCTCTACAGAATTACCTTTCGATGACATAAAATTACTTTATTTTACCCAAATGTTATTTTGAGTATTTGTAGAAAAACAATGCCTATGGTTCATATTGGTATAGGGATGACACATTATTTGTTGATTCACTGACCTATTTTTATATTTTGGTTGGTTCAGTGATTAAAACAGCTTTAGAAACAATTAGACCACCTCTGCTTTTCTGTAAAAATCCAGTATAAGAGCCTTTCAACATGACTTTGGAATACTTTTTTTCTAGATTCCGCTTAATATATGATTCTTGACTTTCCATTTTTACACAACAAAACCTTGACAATCTTATGAGCTTTAAAAGTCACATGTACAGCAAATGTTTTTTTTATTTATGTCAGAGTGACCCAGTGTGAATAATAATTTCCAAGGCTGTAGATTTAATGCACAGTGAAAACAACCGTTCACCTGGCAAGCAAATATTATTGAAAAGGGCAGATATTGAAATTAGACGTGCAATGATGCATGTTTTTGAAATACGGTACTTTAAATATCTAAATTGTGATATCTGGTAATTCCTTTGCACACACAGTCTGCAGCATCCCTCTGCGTCTTCAAGCCTGGAATTGTCTTTTTGTGTGTTGCTAGCGTAGCAGGAACTCTTGGTGTCCCTTTGAGAATGTTCAATTAAAATAACAGTACTTCACCATGCATACACAATGTCCACCCCTAGGATTTTTTTCTTTATACACAAAAAGTTGCTGCTACGTGCTAACTATGTGTTTCAAGTCCAACATATCTCTGAACTAAGGCCATGTTGAGTTAACCAACTGTTGTATGTGTATATAGAGATCTTTATCTCAGGGGATAAAAAAATATGGTGAGGTGGCAGCTGGTCCATAGGGGGGGCACTATGGCACCACCCCATTTGGAGACGAAAAGCAATGTAAACGTGACATTGAGGATGCTAATTGTAGCAAATGTCTCTAAAATAGAAAATGTTTTTACTCTGCCTTTGCCCTGTCAACATTCAATTACATTTTTTTTCAAACCTATGTACATAATTTATGTAAGAATATACACCCTTGCTGGCAGTGGGATGCTAATCAAATGAATGTGAGCGTAGGTTCCCGAGATGTTTGTTCAACAGGTACCTGAGGCTGTGCTCTCATGGGGTCCTTTCAGCTGCCACTTTGTCTGGTTGGAGACAGATGCTTCAGGACTGCAGACAAAAAAAAAATGAGGCAGTGTTTCCCCTTACCATTAAATTAGGGTAGGGGAAACACCTACCCCCCTTGAATGGACATTTTCACTACAACGGAAGTACAATGGAATTCAATCAATAGAGGAAATGACGGAGCTCAGTTATATCGATGTAACGGTAGTCTGTGAACTCACGTTTGTGGATGTGTCACGTACCAATCAGATGAGTGAACCACATTAGTTTTGATGCTTACAATATATTGGCTCAAATGAGTCATCATTGTAACTTGGATTGGAAGTCATCACTTGGTATGAAGACAAACTATGTAACCATTTTCAAATCTGTTCATATGGATCAGTCTAACACTGGGGTCTGAAAACACAACATCCTGTCTAATCAATACCAATCTAATCAATATAGCAACACATTTTTGTTACATCAAAGCATTATTTCAAGAATAACACTATTTTTGGTTTTACACCGATACCTAAGTAACTAAGTGTGGCTACGCTGTGTGCTAATAGACTCACCTGATTCAGTCACAGTGCACATACACTACTCACAATAAGTTAGGGATATTATTTACATCAAATCAAATCAAATTTTATTTATATAGCGCCAAATCATAACAGAAGTTATCTCATGACACTTTACATATAG
>JAPQRQ010000015.1:7532551-7545482 GCA_037367365.1 Apogon talboti | reverse complement strand
CTGGGTCTAAGAGACAAGTGGATGGTTTAGATGAAGAGACTATTGAAATGAGCTGACTGATCTGTATAGGAGAGAAGACATCCATATAACCAGAAGGTTCGATAGTCAACTCTGTGGTTTCTGGATCTTGAACATCTGTCCCCCCTCGTAGATACTAAAGCTTGATGTGTTTTATGTATAAATATAGTGTGTTTCACATATTTCAAGCAATAGAATCTAAAAGGCAGACAAGAATGTTATTTTAGATTTTAAAAGTCAAACCTAATGATTTTGCTGTATTTTCCAACATGTTATTCAAATGAGTTGAGGTCAAAGGTCATGTTTGGTCATTATATGGAGCTGGATATGTATTAAAGACACTATTTAAGGATTATATATGCATGAATGATATATAAGTTGACAAAATTACACAAGAGCTTTGATGTGATTTTTAGGAAACATTGCTGGTGTAAGGTGATGGTAAATGGGGGTGAGTTCACCATCTGCAGGTTTAGATAGTTGGAGAACATCAATATATGGCATCATATGATGGATCCTTCACGGAATCAAAAATTCAACTATTTCTGAGTAAGTCTATGAACGTGGGCCAGGTAGGAACAGAAAGGAGACCAACCTTTTCTGTGCTGCAGAAAATAATTGATTAGAAAAATAAAACTGGATAATTGATTAATAGTCAAATTTTTTTTTTAATAATCAGGAACGATGACATATTTCACCATCATCTGCCTCCATTATTAAATACAGTCTGAATACGCATTACACGGACTTTGTTATGTTACGTCATGTGTACCTTAATAACATGTGGCCATATTCCCTACACCTACTGGCTATTCTCATTTCCATATAAAGCATGTTAATAATCCTACTGTCTGTACAGTCTAGAACTGTAGCTGTGTGACACTGCTTCTGCATGAAGTACTACAGGTTGAAGAAGAAAATACACTCATCATGGATCTTGCACAAATGTGTGTGAGGAGCTTAGGCTGGGAGCACAGGGGGACACATAACAGTTGTCAAGCATCAACCCTGCAATGTCTTTACTAAGCCACATCATACTACGGTCAACTGAAGTTTGACTAATCCACATGTCATTTGGGGTGTTGAAACAGTTAAACTGCCAAGAAAGAATTTCACATGGCATCATTTAGAAACACTAGAGGTAGGGTTGTAACAATGTTATGGTGTTACGATTAACTGCAATTTTAAACATCACAGTTAATTAATTGTCAAGGCTGCCAAAAACTGTCTCATAAAGTACAGTAGATTAAGAGTGGAACCAAAGACACACCAATATGTGCTTCCCGCACGGAACGAAAGCAACGTTACACAAGCACTGCATTCAACATTCCACAAGTGAAAATTACAGAAGCAAGCTGACCGTCTGTATCCGCTTTTCAAAAATGCAGTCTATATCCACCTAGAAAGCAGGTAAAATTGCCAGTGTGGGATTACTTTGGTTATCCAAAAGATGCCAGTGGGAACATTAATAACGACCGGAGTGCAACATGCAAAAAGTGCCGGATGCGCCGACGGGTCCTGATGATGCTCCATTTTTGTGAAAAATAAATGGATTTAGGCCGTGACAAGGTAAGAGAACAATATATTAGGGCTGCAACAGCAAATAGGTTAAATTGATTCAAATTGATTAGAAGAGGTGGGAACAAATTCGGCAGTCGATTTGCTGGGTGTTGAGCACGTCATGCCCGTACGCTGTGTAGTGTAACAGAGGAAACACAGAGCAGCATGGCTGAGGCACAGCTGGGTTTGCAGTGTGTTCCCGGTGGCCACATTTGCCCGAAATGTAGTGCTGTTTGTGTAACAAAACTTGAATATGGAGAAAAAATGGCCAAAATCCCACAGTGCACTACATTTCGGGCAAACGTGGCCGTGGGGAACACGATGCAAATCCAGCCTAAAATAGCCTATGTGTGGTGATTACTTTAGCCTGCTAGCTAGTTAGGCACTATGGTCGTAATTATAGCATTTTCATCCATCTCCGTTTATCAAGGACCCAGACTCATGTTACCTATTGTTGACTAGAACTAATACATACAACTCTGGTTTGATAGCCTATAACCGGAGCTGGTTGAAGACTATAGCTTGCTAGTGTCTAGCCATAACAAGGCTAGGTAGCGGGTTAGTGCTCGCTAACTATACTTGCGGCTTTGAGTAAGCCGTGCACCATTATTTTGGCCGTGCTTTTCGAAAATTAACCGTACAAATCACGGGTGTTTGACTTGCTGCCTAATACACTATGATTGTAAACAGACGGACTAGGCCTGTCCCTTTTTCAAAAAGTAATTGTAGAAACTGGCAAACCATGATTATTTCTCTGACGATAATCGTTGCATCTCTAAGTAGAGGATGCAGGTGATGTTGACCTGCCTGTGACAGTGTCTGAGAAAATGAAGATAAATCCAAGTAAATCAAAATTACTTACTTGTTTTCTCATTAAACAAGATTGCACTTGAATATGCTGTTGGTTAAGCCACTATGCATTAATGTGAATTAATTAGCTTATAAATATTATCAACAACCCAAAATAACTCCAAAAATATAGGCTTTAGCCATATTGACCAACCCTATTTTTCAGTTATTTTCATAGCTGTACATTAATTTCAGGGAAATAACTTTTACATTCATGGTGAACACCTGGCAGCCGGTGGAAAGCATACCGTACATACTTGACCACACACACTGTTGGGCTGCAGGTGTCTGTAAACAAGCTCAAACCTCACCAAAGCAAAGGAAATGAAAGCAACAGCAAACAGAAAAGCAAATGAACAAAATACAGGTAATCTCTCTACAACTGTATGATGTTGTTAAGTAAAACAAAATTCTAAAAATGTCAATACTGAGTAAAAACAATTAAAAAGCTTTAGCAACCTACACTGCTTACTGCACCATTGTGAGTGTTTAAAGGTCAGAAGAAACGATTAAGAAAGTGAAAGAGTCTAAAGTGAAAGAAATTATCTTCAAACTTTTTTGCCAATATGAATGTGCTCCTCTGTGTGTGAACACTGGCAACACTCCTGTAGCCCGTTGTGTGTGGGATGTGCTGATCTGCGGAGCTCCTCCTGAAGCCTTTTAACATTAAATTGTTAGGAATACCGCCTACCAAGCTTGTCATGTCTCATCACTTATCATTCTCACAGTGAATGAACTTCTGTTGTTCCACTGAGCTGAAAAAATCATTGCAGAGAGAGTTATGGTAAGAGACGTCCTGAGACTTGGAAGTGCAGCTGTGGCTACAACCAAGGGTTACAATAAAAGCCTTATGGAGTCAGGGGTAGGAATGGTGAAAGCAACATGGAGCACACAGCTAACACTATCTAATACAGGAGGGTAGTAGTGGTTGGAAGGGCAGCCAATGATCAACAGATGACATTGTTATAGCTTCTTTTGAGACTCGTGTATTTCCCTGTTAAAGAGTTGGATTTTTGGCTGTTTTTTTAGGATGGGAGTGGGGCTATATAAATAGAACTGAAAATAATTTAAAACAAAGTGTCAATTATTACCTGAACAGTATGGTAACCAACACCAAATTTACTGTTAATTTTTTGTAAGTCAGCAAGTCAATCAAGTAAAATCGAGACTACCACATATATCCATATTTTTTATTTTGTTTTAATCAAAATTACTTCTGAAGTAAGAGTAAATTAATCAGTTAGTCAAATGATATCAATAAGCAAACAAACAATCCAACATAATCTTTAGTCAAATTCATAAATATTTACTGCAACAATATATTATTGTCCATTCAATTTAATGCCTTTGATTACCTCACATTTTTTAGGACAAAATAAGACATCTCTAGCTCACTGAAAATAGTGATGGGGATTGGCCAATATTCTGTGACATTTTATAGACTGTCAACAACATATGCACCTATCCTTCCCTTAACCCAGCCAAACCAACCACACAGTATCTCCGCAGGGCCTATCTTAACCTAAACTGGATGGTTCACTCCAAATGAAAAGTGGGAGGCACAGTTTGATTTTATTTAATCTTTCGGTTAAGCACAATTAAAAATTGTTTCAGTGGTCTGATGACAGGTCTTCTATGAAGACAGGCGTAAGTGTTTGAGAGCTGGAGGTGACATGAATGTATGTTTTTTATGTATATATTGTTGGGGTATTTTCACTTCGGGAAGGGAGAGAAGGGATGACATGGCAGCTAATGACCCAAAGTTCCATAAAATTGGGGACAGCCTCTTCATTTTCTATGTAGGAAAACCTTTGATTTCAAATGTTTGGTATATATGCAAATAAAGTCATACACTTAACAAGTTAAGTCTCAGATTTAAGGAAAGACTCATTATCAGTACAAATACTCATATTTTCCTGATAATGAGCATTGTTACATTTCTTGTCCAATATAAGACAACAACATTTTAAAATGCACTACCTCAGATTTCATGCTATCACCTGTGTCAGTAGTCAACACTCATTTACATAACTTTATGTGGCAGTTATTGTGATTTGACACCAAAATTTTATTTTCTACTCCAACTGCATACTAGTTCCAAATATTGATTATCAATTGCGTTGATCACTCATTATAATTCTCTGTATCAGCCCTTCAAAATCCATATCATTCAACCTCTAGTAGGATCAGGGGGATGACAATAATCATGTGTCCCTATGAGATCTACTTTGAGTTTGACTCTTTTTAGTACCGTTCTGAATTATCAGGTGCTAGTTTACCCAGATTCCTTACATTATTCTGGCGGTGTTGGGATTACACATGCAGTACAAAGTCTATGTGATTCACTCCAATCATTCGCTGATCCTTATTGGCACAAGTATTCTGCTGATGTGGCTGACACCAATGTACAATCTACAGCCATAAGAGCGACCAACTGGGTTTAAAAACACCGGGTGATGCATGGGGATTCCTATTACAGTTGTTCCGTAATGACCTATTCGTTTACCAACTCAAGATCACTAGCCGCGGTTCAACAAACCCAGAGAACATTAATAATACAAATGACAATTGAAACTCCGAGTATCCCACTGCATTCTTCATTGACCAGAGGTTCAGACAATATGCCGTTGTCCACGTTGTGTTTTTAACAGTGATAAAAACACAAAAACGTAAAAAGTAGACATTATAACAATACAAGAATACCGGCAGACAGACAGATATGTTTTTGCACCGACAGAAGGCTGTTCCCCTGGTTAGTCCGAACTGAACAGACCTAAACAGCTATGTTTCAGAGCGGGCCTATTCGGACAACAGAGCAGCGACCAGTTCTTCGACACATTTATGAGAAATGGCCTTGTATCATTCTTACCTTGGTGATTAAAAAGCTTCCATAGCTTCGTAAAAAGTATTCCCATGGTTGACGGTAACGGTATCTGATGCCAGCTTGTAAGAATCCGCTGTAACTTAGCTAGCTAGCGTTGATGCTATTCAATGCTATCAACTTTAGCTAGCTGGCGAGCTAACTACACAGACGAAGAGATGTCAAAGCTTTTATGTACAACCGCCATACTTGTGTGGATGCCTCGCAATTATTATGCGTCCCACGGGCTGCAAGTGTACGTGGTGAGGATGAAATACGTTTCCGTAAATTAAACCGAAACGGTAACCAGTATGGCTAGGTATCAGCTGGCTGTAGTGGCTTCATGAAGTAAGCTTTGCTAGTTAGCTGTCAAAGTTGCGCATGCGTACTTGCGTAACAGTAGCTTCACCGGTAACGCATTATGGATACATAAGGATTCTATTCTATTCTGTTCTATTCTATTTTCAATCACTCCAATTTTATTTGTATAGCGCCAAATCATAACAAAAGTTGTCTCATGACAGTTTAATGCTGGTCTTGATCAGACTCTTAATAAGACAATTATATTACTATATGTTTATTAATTAATCAGCTCATCAACTTGGGAATTTCTTACATTTTATTAACTAAGTGACAATACACACTGAATTATTACTGTTAAAATTCTAACTTGTTTAAATGTCTTTTCTGTATTAAACAAAGATTAACTATAAGAAAAATGACAAACAAGACATGTGAGTCTTAAATAAAAGCAATGCTCTTCATACAACAGCATAAGGGCAGTTTATTTCATTACAGTTGTAAAATGACAGGGCACACAAATGTTTCTAATCAGTGCATCATTCTCTCACAGGCAGTAATCAGATCTTTTAAACAGCTGCTTATGCTCCAGAGCTTTGAAACAACAATAAAAGCTACTGTATATATGGCAGATAAGAACATAATTCAATCTTCCAGAGTTACAGTTCAGATCTCCCAATGACAACAACAAAAAAAATTAACAAATATTAAATCACAATACAAAGATATGGCATTGAATTGTAATGATATATTTAGTCTGTGTTAGCTGGCAGCATACAAGAGATTCATCTGGTTAAAAATGTAGGTTCTATATTTTCAGGAAAGTAGCTTGTAAAAGACACTGTTACATATAGCCCTGCGCATTTTTTTCAGTCAATGTTGTAGTGAGTGTAAAAAAAATGCATGATGTAAAATTTACAAATAGGGTTGAAAAACGCTTTTTTGAAACTGTCATGAAACAAAGTGTGATAAATTAAATGTACTTCAATTGTGAAGACACATTAATGGAATGTTATTTTCTGTTCCCAAATGTGTATGTTCATCCTCTTAGTTTTTTTTGGTTGATTTACATTTGAAGCACAGTTCCTCACTTAAATTGCAATTGCATTTCTAAATAATGTTTTGTCAAATAAATTACATCAGTGTAATAATGCCAAAAATGCTTCCAATGAGCTTTTGAGTAACAGCTAAATACAAATATTTGTAACTGAACTTAAGAATCGGGATCCAAACCCCTTTCAGATTATTAGGTGTGTGAATGCTACATCTGTCAAAACACTTCCAGGTCTAAATGACCTCTCGTTCCTGAGGTTTAGAGCTTTGAAATGTATTAGTATCTGCATGATCTTTGCATTACTATCCTGATATGATTCATGGCAAAGGGTGGAAGGTGGGGTGGAGTGAGGTGGGAGGGCAGAGGCAGGTCTGAAGCCTGAACAGAATACCACAACTACCAGCCATGTCACTTTGAAATCAAATGTGTACGATTCTGGATTTGGGTACAGGCATCCACTGGATTTATTACACTCACATCAAAGACAAACAAACTTGAGGAGCATTGCAGATGCATGGCACTCTGCTTCTGCCCGCTCCTGGACACGTGCAAACAGGTTTGGTGTGGATCATCACCACGGGATGCTCTCGCTGTCTGGTATTGGCTTGAGGCAGGTCATGAGCTGTAGTTACAGTCCCACCTGCATGCTACAGTAACATCTGACATGAGAAGGCTCACATTGTCACCTATTTTCCTCATATCTCCTGCATCATGAAACCACCTACAGCCTCAGTCTTTGTCTACAACACAACCAGCCTGCTCTTGTGCTAGGTTCAGATCCTGGCTCTTTCCTTGGTCACATCAAAGCCAGAGCAGGATTTAACATTTTAAGGTTCAAACGTCCATTTGGCAGGAGACGATACCAAATGGAAAGTGAGGTACTACACATCGATATCAGGTTGTTATGGTCCAAATGAGTGTAGCAGCTTCACTCTCAGATCCATGGTGGTTCATTTGAGAAGACAGGTTTACATTTAGTTGTTTTTGTTATTTTTTTACTTTGTACAGAGGACTACAGCTCAAAGCCGGTGTCTGGAGTCCTGGCTGTATCCTCCTGGAGATCCTCGGTTACGATGAGGCTTGTAAGAGTCCTGGTAGGGGTCCTGGTAGTCCTCCTCCACCAGAGGGGAGTGGTCCCGGCTATGCTGTGAACCTGAGGACAGACGGTTACGGTTCTTCCGGGTCCGTTCATTATGGTAGTTCTCATCGGCAGGCATCAAGCTACGGCGTTCCACAGGTGAGTGGTCTGTTGTTGTGTGGTTGCTGTTCCGATTTCTTTGGGCCTGTTTGAGAGAGCAAACACACATTCTTTAGTGTTTGGGCCTGGTAACATAATATAAACCTATACATGAATTTATATGTAAGGAAAGACCATAGACTGTGTAAAAGAAATGGATGTCGCCAGTGTGATGTTCCAGTTGGGTTAGAGCTACCATTCTGAATCCTTGGCTTTACATTATGGCTGTGGACATCTTGGAATTTTGGAGCCACATGCTAACGTTAACTTTATCGACAACACCTACTACACTGATAAATAACATGTTTAGTCCTACCAAGTTATTTCAACTACTTGGTAAATGTTACCTTAACATTAACTTAATATACAAACACATTAATCAGCAGGCTAGACCATACAATATAAGGCAAGGGGAATCAGAAGTCCTACCCCTTCCAGTGTGCCCCATGATGCCCAACTTTGGAAAAAAAATGTGAACGGTGATCAATTTGATACTGTATGAACTGTGCCACCATTTATACATATGATACTTGTTAATTTGATACACGAGTCAAAAAAGTGACAGTTTGTGGTAAAGATAGTAAAGAAACACCTAGTTTAGTGTGGAAACAGCTTAGTGGACTGCATCTCACACCAAATACACATCACCAACACCAAAACGACCTTTACCTCAGAATATTTCACCTTGGTCTTTGACAGGTAGCTGAAAAAGTATTAAAGGAGGTAAAAATCACTGCAAGTCGGGTCATGTTGAAGGTGCAGAGACATCTACAGTGACTCTGAACAGATCATGTGCAGAGACAGTTATGATGACATCGGCTCGGTGACTTTCCAGCATGTAGTCTTTCTATATATGTATTTTCAGTCTAAAACGTCATTAGTTTTACAAGAAACTGTGGTTCTGAGTACTTGTACAATTGTTTGTTGAGCAAAGAAAAATCATTGTATTGCCACAGCCTGGCTCAGGACTGCGCAGACTGATCTCAATAAATGGCGTTGTATGTCATGCTAGTTCTTATGGCATTTGACGTGCTATATACCTATGCCTGTTCGACCTTTCGTGTGTTATTCAATGCCATTTGATCTCGGGTCAATTCACGCCAAGATCTCCGGTTCACATAACCCTAATCCTAACCCTAAACCTAACCCTCAGTGCGTGGTATTTGACGCATCGATTCAGGTTGGACAGGAGGCTAATAACAGCGTGAACATAAACGCAGAAAGCTTGTAATGTATACAGATAATACAGCAATTAAAAGTGGCGTGTATGTATATGTTATTTTATTTTATTTCTGTCATGTTCTTATCTCTTTTACTGTGTTGTTCTGTTTTCTATGTTTTAACATTTTTGCTTGCGTCTTGTTTTAATTCAATTTCAGTTTAATTCTGTATTCCTCTTTGGCCCTCTGTTGGTAGTTTGACTTCTGTTATTGTGCCCTCCTGCTCTGCTTGTCTGTCAAAGCACTTTGTAAACTCAGTTTTTAAAGGTGCTATACAAATAAAGTATTATTATTATTATTATTATTGTTATTATTATTCACGAGTCATGATTTCACATTGGACTGCAACAAAACAGTGAAGACGGACGAGGTGGTAACCAAGTCAAAATACAAGTTTATTGTAACTAAACAGAGGCAACTAAAAATCTTGTGTTGCCTCATCACAGTATGAATAAATAAAGTAAAAGTATAAAAGATGGCATAATCAAAAAATTACTTGTATCTTGCCATTGACTGCAATTCATTTTTTTTCAAAATAAGGTTCCATGGGGCACAACCACAAGAGGCGAGACTGTCTTTATTTTTATACTATATCATTATGTTACGCTAACAGGTGGGCATTGCAATTTAGTACCAGTAAATTTAAAGAAACACTGCAGAACCAACAATAATATCCATTTCGTGTATACATAAACCTGCACACTACTGGGATACCCAGTCTAAATAGTAGCCTACTTGGGTATTGAAAGGAATACTCAATTATTGCTAACAGTAGGTAATGTAGCAACATTATACCTGCAGTCTAGTTAATGTTTTATCAAGTACTGAAAAATAAGGGTTAGGGATGGTGAAACAAAGCCCTGTGACGGTGTTGTTACATTCTCTTACTTCAGGCTGCTAAACCTCAACTACAGTAGAACAAATGGAGTTCAATGCCTTCTCTTGGCCTTAAAATCTTTATTAACAAGGAAAGGGCCACCAACACATGTGACATATCGACTCCTAAAACAATCTTCACACAATATTGCTGGAGAGAAGTTGTAATTTTTTGCATACCTCCAGTTGCAACCAACTGGAGCCAGCATCTAACATTCCTAAGGGATATCACACTTTAGAATAGTTCCATATTGGCTTCCTTTTCTGGTCATAGTTGTTGTCCTTTGAGTGAGACAAAACAATTTATCCATATTCTCAACAGTAACTACTGCTAGGTATCAAAAAATTGGATTCAGTGATCCATACCCTAGTCCTCCCTCTGCTGATGTTTTCCTTTCCTTAACTGCTGATTTCCTTAGAGTAAAAATCAAGTGAAATAAAGTACAAATAGTATCAAACATTCACACAACATTTAGAGCAAAATCAAGCATATAAAGGTGTTATGACAATGGTTGAGTTCCCTTATGGCTGTCAATGAGGAGATAAAAAATAAATAAAGTTCAAAGACCAGAGCAGCTTTGCACCTCAGTCAGGTTCAGCTACAGTGGATTATTACTTTATTCCAAATGAAAAAACCCTCCTCTAAACTGACAATTTATATACAGAGAATGTTTCCAAAACCTCAAAAGGCACAATGCAATATTTTTAAAAAAGACTGTGAGATCTATCACTTAATCAATAATAAACCATTTTTTGACACCTGTAAGATCGGCTGGTAGTGTGTCAATAATTTACACAATAATTTGACTTTACGTGCATCGTGCTGTAACTGAAGTTGAAAAGTTCACCTGAATAGCAGCTGGATACGGGGAGAGAGCAGTGGAGCCCAGATTACGTCCCAGTAGGGGGTTGAGTGGTGTACTAAGTGAGGTGTGTGTAGCACGCCAGTACGCCTCCAGGTACTCTGCCAGGTGTTCGCATGCATCCTCCAGCTGGTTCTCATCCAGAATGATGTCAAACATCTCCTGGGGTAGGACAGGAGGAAAATGTAAGCTGCAGAACATATGGATTTCCTTTCAAAATTACACCTGCTCTTGTCTTGTTGAGGACTCTGTATTTTTACTCACAGAAGGACACTGCGCTAGTTTTTCCGCTGCCACGAGCTGCACATTCAAGTGTTTGCTCTGAGATTTCCCTCTTGATTTGATCAGCCGCTGGAGGACCTTGGGAAAAAAGCGCAAGGCAGGATCATCAATCAGGGATTAAACACCGGCTACAAAGATGGGCTGCTCTGTATGAAAAGTCATGCTAGTGGCTAGACAGGGCACTTAATCACTGTCTCCAGTCCTGGGAATTACAAATACACTTTGATCATTAAACCTGCTGGAGAAAAGAATTTCCTGTAAGTAGAACCGGCACAAGTAATAACACGCTTGTCACTGCTCCTGTAGCCTGACCTGCCAGCGTACAGTCAAGTCATTTCACTTTGAAATGCAAATAAAGTCATTTTCATTTTCACTTTGACGTGTTACACTGCTTGTCAGTAAATCCTCCAAAAAGAAGACAAACACATACAGCGCAGAAGAAGCAGGCAGTGACTTTGGAAATCATCTCAGCTGTGCAGGACCTTCATGTTTCATTCCTTAACTAATCCACCTACAGAGTTCATATCATGAATTTTCATGAGAAATATCCTAAAATACAGCCTCCAGTCATGTTAAAAGACAACCAGTAATACCCTGTGCTGAATAGTAATGTGACCTGATGTGGTTTATACAAAACAAAAAAAAATTCAATGAACTCAAAAGTTTAACTCTGGAACAACTTTTGGACCCTCTGACCATTTAATTGCCGTTTGTAACCTATTCTACGCATCAGCATCTGGTGTCATAGAATATTTAACTTCATTTCAGTCTACTTCAGTTAATTTAACTTTTACATTTTTGCTTTTGACTATAAATGGATGAATCTAACAGACGGTAAAAAAACGCCACAAAAAATGGGGGTGAAAAGTCAGAGCCTGTGGAAGTTTTATTATTATTACTTTGAAAGTTGCACTTCAATATTTTAGATGTGGACGGATGTTTGCCTACATCTAAACCTCCAGCTTTACAGCAAGCTACAGTAATTTTGTTTATTATTACTCTGTAAATAGGCAGCTTATTTTGTCCTATCCGAGGGTACAGAAGTGAAAGTTTCTTTAGAGACATCTGGACAATTGCCATTTGACTCATCAGAAACTATGCAGGTTACAATGAATCACTGTTGCTGCAGAAGAGGCTCTGAATTTCCAAACAAGACATGTGACATTGCTGAAAAATTCAGAAATCACTTTTTAAGCGTATGTGTAGGGTTAGAGGTGCAAAAGTTAGAAGCATTTTGGAATATTTTTGATTTTTAGCTAAGTGATGTGATGAAAGAAAATTTAATATTTTTTGGAAATTTGCCCTGGCTTTTTATACAGGGCAAAAACCTCTAGATATGATAGAACTATATTAACATGAATGAAAATTTGACAATAATATCAAAAATGAAAGTCTTCATTAGTCAAACAATGGTTTTCAATGTTTTTCATGTCGTCAATGATCCTTGGTGTTTCCTCAATGTTCAATAGAATATCAACAAAATCCAATGAAAAATAAGTAATTTTTGAGGATTATAATATACTTGATGATGATGAAATTCAAAACTAAAAAATATTTAGTCAGAGTTATTATGAGTTGATTAAAATGAATTATAAAACTAAAACTTAGAGTTCAAAAATAATTTTATTACCTCAAAAACAAGCAAAAAAAAACCCCAAAACACTAAACTGAATAAAAATTGCAATGACCTAAAATAGGACCTTTAATTAGGACCCGAGCAGTGGCCATGCAATGGCCGCGAAGGCCCTATTGTAATTGTAATGTTTATTAGGGCCCGAGCAGTGGACATGCCCGAGCATGCCCGCGAAGGCC
>JAPQRQ010000015.1:7437975-7451885 GCA_037367365.1 Apogon talboti | reverse complement strand
CACACACACACACACACATATATATATATATATATATATATAACATACGCATCTGATGTTAGAAAATCTAGTTTTAAATTGTGTTTAAAACACAGATTGGCTACAATCAGGGAGACAAATGCAGCTTCTGGTTCTCAAATAACTGCTCTGGTGTTATGAAGAAGCCACACTGAATGAGTGAATCAATCAATCGATCAATCAATGAGTGTTGGCTCTGCAGACATGAGCTCTCTCACACCGATTCAAAGTGTTTCTATGGTTCAGTGTAAGAAAACGGACCCAAAGATGGTGGGCCAGGGTGAACTACAGCAGCCTTAAGGTGGATCTACTGACAGTTTTAAAAACAAAATGTGGTCTAAAAAGTCAAATGACGGACATTTATGGTGTATTTATTCACAAACACCTGAATCCAACTCGACGTCGAACAGAACTTGGACTCATGCGGTCCGGATGAACACAGTGCTGCAAAGTGAGATCTATTGGTATGTGGCGTTGGCGTGGGTGAGTGGTCAGTGGGAGGAGTCTTTACAGGAGGGGCTGTTGATAGTACGTCGCCGCCTGCTGCTGCTGCGGAGCCTGAAGAGACGGAGCAGCCATCGGGTAGGACGCAGGAGGCATGCTGGCATTGTGATAGGTCGACATGTCCATGGCCACGCCCCCCTGCGGTGGGTACGGCGCTCCAGGAGCCTGGTTCATGTACTGAGCGTTCATGCCGCTGCTGTAGAGAGGAAAAAAAAAAAAAAAAAAAAGGTAACCGAGTGTGAGCAGTGAATACATAAACTGGACAACATCTACACTCAAACAGACTGAAAGGAAGAAGGCCGTTTTAACCCTTTCATTATGGTGGTCCCTCCAGCGGACATCTGTTCTACAGCTGGTCTGCTGGATATTCATGGGGTGTGTTCTGTTTTAGCTCCACAGCACCAACAATTGTTATTAGACTGTAATTAATACTTAATAATAATAACTTAATAATAAGTGTTGTAATTAACACTTTTCTTAAACAAAAAGGGTTTTTTTGTATATTATCTCCATGAAGTGAGTAATAACTAGTATTACAGTATAATACAATGTGAGAAAACATCAGATTAGCTGCATTAAACATGTTTTATTTCAGTTTTCACACAGTATATCACTGTCTGATATTGCGCTTTAACTACATGTTTCTTTGTTTAAAAAATTGAACACATGGTGTCCATCTGAGGTTTGGAACTCCATGACAAATAGGTTCATTAAAATTAGTTTACCACAGTCTACCTTAAAACTGCGTTCATCCTTTGAGTCTGACTGCTTATCTCTAGTTAGGAAAACAGATCTTTGTGTCTGTAGTTCTTTGAGTCTTGTTCAACTCCACTGATGTAGTTCCATCAAAGTGCAGTTTTATTTAATTCTAAACAGATTTGATTCTTTTTTTCTCCCAGTTTCTTTTGGTCAAATGATATGTACAGCGTTCAGATTAATTTGGTTTATTTGCCACAGGCAGATGTTTTACATGTGCTTCCATTCTCTCACGGTTTTCACTCATGTAACTAATGTAATGTAAATGAAAATGTAATATAAGGTGACAGAAATGAAGGGACACACTGGAAGGTTTGACTCTGAACTCTACATGGAAGCACTGTTTCACAACTGAACTGTAAACAGGATTTCTTTTTTAATTCACCCCATGTCAAATTTTTTTTCCTGAACTTGAAATTGGACTTTGAATGACTAAAAGGTCATCATCATCATCGCCCAGTATGTCCACAACTGTGGAATGAAGACAGACAGCCCAACACTGGTGTGGTGGACGTAAAACACACAGTCCCACTGTTCTTTCAAACCTCACACTGTGGCAACACTAATGATGAAGACAATCTCCATTGGCAACCATTTCAGGAAAGCTTCAGAACTAATCTGCATACATTCTAACTCATCTGAGACAGGGGAGGCTGACACAATGTTGGACGTGGACATTGTTGCAAATTGTTAAAATAATCACGATAAAATGCCTTTTTTCCCACAGCTGTGAGAGGAGGTGTACCTTTAGAACAGGGTGAGGAGCAGAAGTGTGTGTGTCCCAGTCCTGTGGACACTGGCTGTAAAGCTGATGTGTCCACATCAACACCATGGTTACCAGTCCACACCTCCAGTGCCTCATTTCAATCTCCAGTCCTTCTTTCTCCCCATTTCCCCCCGGCTGTGTTTCCTTACCTCATATAGGGGGGCTGAGCTGCTTGGCTGTTGGGCAGAGCGGACACATTGGGGGGCAGTGAATGCAGCGGTCCTGGCTGGTCGCTGGGCATCGAGTAGGGCTGCGCCGGAGGAACCTGGGGTAAGGACGTAGGCATGTAGGGAGCACCGGTGGGCCCCAGGTAGCCCTGGACAGACAGAGCAGGAGGAGCCGTCACAACTTACACCCTGTGTCTGTTCAAACCTGTTCCTGTCACGTACAGCTGCCTTTAAATAATCACACCTTCTTATACATACATCTAGCCTTGTCTTTCAAATCAAATCACATTTATTTATATAGCATCACATCATAACAAAAGTTATCTCATGACACTTTACATTTAGAGCTGGTTGAAACCAGTCTTGGCAAATAAAATACGATACAAAAAATTCCTTTTTGTAAGTCCAACTCAAGTGTTCTATTAAAACCCAGCTCAAAAGTACAGGGTGTCCAAAAAGTCTCTTTACAAATCAATACATTTATTACAAAAGCAAATGAATAGACAAATCTGTTTAAATGATTACAAAATGAAAAGTAGAGCTTGGCTTTGTTTGCCCCATTGAACCCACCTCCGTACGGACCCCAGCAGTTGTACCAAGCACATCCAGAACCTCATCAGTGGTGTCAATGACATCACTGATCTTTTCCTTCAGGTCCTTAATGCTCTGTATCGTTTTTCAATACATAATATCTTTAACATAACCCCATAGAAACAAATCCGGGGCAGTGATATCTGATGAACGAGGCGTCCAGGGGATTGGACCATCCCTTCCAATCCACCGGTCTGGAAATGTTCGACTCGACAATGACGGCTGTAACGTGGGTTACCTGAGGGAACCGCTAGTGTTTTCAAATAGCTAACAATGAAAAGTCATTACAGGTACCCTTTAATACTTTGGCCTGGGGTCCATTTAGTTCGGTAGCCATTCCTACACATAACCACAGCATGGTGAAGAGAAAAGAAAACAATACCACATCAAGACTATAACACCTTTGAGTCTATATAAAAAGGACACAACCCACAGGAGCACACACTAATACTGATACAGTACTTGGCTTGAAATCAATATTAATATGAACAACAGTATATTTACTTGTTTAATTTCTATGGCTCTTTCTATTCTTACCATCTCTTATTAACTCTTACTCTGCTGTAAAACAGTCTTATATCAAATGAATACAAAGGAAAAAGAGGAGAAAGGAAACCAAAGCGGCTAGTTGTTGGTGGTTGAATAAAGACTATTTCTGTAAAGAAACTGCAGAAGGAATACGAGGTGTTTTTTTGTATGTACGATACAATAACCGGTGCAAGAACAAACTGGTAGTGAGATTCATAACATTCTGCAGAAACAAAATGAGAAAAGGCAAATAAAAAAGCGAGCATCTCTCCGGTGTAGGCCTGCCTACTGAAGTGGACATTTTTCTAAGTCTCTGGGGAGGGACACTGATATCAATCATTACAGAGAAAAACTGCAAGTGCCAAGAAAAGCCAGGCAGCCTCCTACTCTACAGCCAACTCTCCTGGGAGTGAAAAAGGCTGACTGAATGTCACAGCGAGTCAGGGAGATAAATACATGTAGAAAACTGGTGTGTGGGCCCGGTAAAAATGCACAATTAGGACTTCAGAGATAAAATATGAGCTATAAAACATTAGAATGACTGTCCTGCCTGTTCTCTTCAACAAAAACCCTCATGTGATCAGATGGTCAATAAGGTCCACAGACATGACGCACACCACGCTCATGTCTACTTATCTGGGCTACAGCGGTATTTAACACACAGCTTGTCAAAAGCACCCCTTCTTGACCGTGCAAAATCTCCTGCCTTTGATGAAGTCTGCTCTTCAATTATGCATGACTTGGTTCCGCTTTTATTGACTTTCAGGCCTGAGAAAGGATGACTGCAGCGCATGGAGAGCAGCAGGAAATGACCGTCTGTTGAGGAGTCACGTCTACTCATTTGGCAGCCGTTAACCAAGAACAAAGCGTAGAAATGACCTGCATGCTTACATTAAGTCAGGGGGGTTAAACATGCGGCCCATGGGCCAAAACCGGCCAATGGGCCAAAGGTTCCAATCTGGCCTGCGAGGTGAATTTGCAAAATGGAAAAATGACAGTGTAGATATTAACAGTCAAGGGTGTTGGACTGGTTTTAGTTCAGGTTCCACATACAGACCAATGTGAGCTCAAGCGAAAAAATAACGACTCCATAATAATGACGTCTTAAAGTAAAAAATCTATATTTAAGAAAAAAATCTATATTTACAAACTATCCAAACAAAAAAGATGTCCAATAAATAACAAGAAAAAAATGTACTTGATTCTCTACAAATCTACTGTATTTTTAGCATTTTCCTTCAGTATCTTTATCCAAGTCTAACAGGTTTGTTCTGCCGTTTTGGGAATTACAACCCTGTGGAAACAAGGTTTAAAATATCAGCTTTAAAATGTGGATCTACAGTCAATTTTTAAGGAAAAAATGACTCTACAATCAATGTAATTTTACTGCTTCAAAATTACTATAATGTAAATTAATTGACTGAAATATATGACTTTTGAGACCCACCTTTCTGAGTATGTTTTTACGGAGGACATTTTATAAGCTATTTGTTTGAGCTATTTCTAAATATTGTAATAATATACACCCCAAACTGTCCTGAACTTGAGGACAGCATCTAAGCCCTAAACCAACCAACGAACAAGCAGAAGAACCCCCCAAAACCATTCTGGTAAAATCAGGCAAATTGCTCAGATGAAAATTTTCTGTCTGCTATGAAACAGAAGTGAAACCAAGCCTGTTGTGAGCAGCGTAGACCACCACAGACCACCATAAACCCACGGGCCTCACCTGCATGGCCACGGCTGAACCGGCCGCCGCGTACTGGGGCTGCATCTTGGAATAGGCAGAGTAGAACGGAGCCTCGTTCACAAGCTTATTATACAGCTCCAGAGCCTCCAGGACCTTCACATTCAACTCTGACAACTCTGAGTGTTTCCTGTGGCACAGAGAGACATGTATTAAACAAGACTATTCAGGTCAGGACACACCGACTCACTCAGAAAAAAAATATATACCAAAATCTAGCAAAAGCCTAAAGTTCTTCTGCAAATACTTTTTACCACCTACAATTTTGTGGTTCTAAATTACACAATGACAATAAATTCTATTCTATTCTATTCTAGTACTCAGAGCTTAATATCTTCATTAGTACATATATTCTAATCCTAATTATTTTTCACCGGATTGGGTTGAGATTTGTGCTGAACATCCAAGAAACTGAATCATTTACAACATAAAGAGTTGTTTCTAAAAATCAAACTGACAGAGATAATTAGTTACTTGAAAGATATCATTACTAGATTTAACTTTGTTGAAACCAAATGATTCTGTGTTTTATTAACCCTTTAGCACAGAAGTTTATTTAATTTTTTTCACAAAAATATTCCATTTTGACTTCAAAACTTTCCTTACTGACTTACTAAACCAGCTCGGGACCACGCCTTTCACACTCAAACTCATTTTCTTCTTCATTTTGTGCATGTCATGCCCTGAAATGGTGTTGAAGGGGCACATGTCCGCCATTGATTGGGGGGTGGTGGGGGTAACAAGATTTGTCAACTCTATCTGGAGCAATGGTCTGTTTCATTCAGTTATGTTGCTTGTTGTAATATTTCAACTTTGGTGCTTAAAGGGTTAATACAATTCCAAAGAAGACATTTGGTGCTGCTTAAAAACAACTGCCACATGTATGACTACACGTCTATTTACCTCACAAGGACACGTTTCACTGGCTTTAACATTACATCCAGTGGTTATACCTTGTAGACTAGTATCTGTAACACATTGACTTTTTTATCTGCATGTGACACTTACTGAACCTGTTTTTCATTGGGCTCAGGAATTTTGCAAGTTACGGCTAGTGATGGCCTGGTTTATTACACTCTCCACTCGATCTTGGTCGGTATATCTGGGAAAAATATTATATCTTAGCTCATTAAACACACATTATCTCCATGTTCCAGCTTTTAGACAATATATGATGTTAAAAAAATAAAGTAAAACCAGAACTGTCTTTGCAAACATCAACCCGTCCATCCTCAACATCAGAATAACAGCGCCCGGCCTAAAACTAACCAATGACTATAATTCTTATCTGATACGCTGACATTTGGATCACCTGTCAATCTCCTGCAGCCTCTCGTCAATCATCGGGTTCATCTGCTCACATGCGCCTGTTTAGTGTTCAATAAGAAAAGAAGACAGCTTTGGTGAGACTGACAGCAGCCTTTGTTGGCAGAAGGACTACATTTACAGCAGCTCTGAGGTTTATACCCTCCAGCTGGATCAGCTCAGAGGAGTCAGGAGTCGGATCTGCTGGATCAGCGTTCTGCAGCAGCGCCAGCGTCCTGTCCATCTTCCCCTGTCAAGAGAGGAGAGCAGGTTACTTCGGTCTGGATCTGAAAATGTAAGTGTAATGTCAAGTAAGATAAGATACGTGTCAATACTGGATGTGTCAGACCTCGTCGATGTAGACGGGCTCGGGTTCTGCTTTGGTTTCAAGGCTTATGTCTTCAGGACTGCCTGCCT
Source organism: Apogon talboti (assembly GCA_037367365.1). Lineage (NCBI taxonomy): Eukaryota > Metazoa > Chordata > Actinopteri > Kurtiformes > Apogonidae > Apogon > Apogon talboti. Next base: position 7,445,086 of record JAPQRQ010000015.1, on the reverse strand, counting down.
TTTCAACATAAGTCACTGTAGAGGAAAAAAAAAGGAAATCAGATGGTGTGAATGTATTTGGTCTGTGTTTGACTCATTAAGGAGAATGGAAGACGGACTTAAAATAAAGAAAATTGAAATAAGCACTGAACCACAAAATCAAAGACTACACTTGTGGTTTTATTTTTTTACATTATTAATTCTCATATTATTTTTAGCTTATATTCATGTTGTTTTGGTCTTGTTTTTCCTTTAACATTGTTTTAATTTGGTTTTGTCTTGTACATCACTGTGACTCTTACATCACTCTTATCTTGTTTTGTCTTGCATGTCACTTGTCTCTCATTCTATCTTTTACACAGCTGTGTGTTTTATTCACCCATCACTCAGATCCAAAAATCAGCATTTGAAATGGTCTTCTTTTTTTTTTTTTTTTTTAATGGAAGCTGATGTGATGTTACCATGGCAACATTTTTGGCTGCATCACCCATCTCTACCTATACCCACATTTTTAAATCAGATCTGATATTTAAATGTCTCCAAGTATCCTCCCAGCATTTATCCAACTGATATCCAATTAAATAAATGAAAAATACACTTTTTAAATGTGCTACAGTTGGCTCTCTAGGTCTGTAGTAATGTGATGCAATGTGCAGTAATGAGCCATCAACACTTAGATGAGATCATTTCAGAGAACATTTCTCTATTAGTTATTCATAAACTCGTCAGTTCAATGTGAAAACTGCTGATAAATATTCAGAACCATTCAGTCTAAAGGCATTTCAAACTTTTGTGTGTAGTTAGTTAAGGAAGGAAATGTTCCATAAAATCAAAAAAGACAGACCTGTCTCTGGCTCCGCATTCAGATTGGTTGTGACGAAGTTGGATGGAAAAAGGCCTACTCCTCTGTGGTTCTCTCCTTTCCACCAGTTTGGGTCACTGTGAGAACAGACACGTTTCAATCAGTCAGATGAGAGCTCAAGTAAATACTCACAAACACCAGATTAAGACTCTCCGTGCATTCCGTCCATTATACTTAACCCTTTAATCGCTGAGACATATTTTTGTGAATGTGTCTGTTTCAGGTCCATTAAAGCTGCTGTCAGTATGTGCTTGTGTTCCTTTTCTTCAGTGGTTTTGTTTTACTGTGTGTTTTAGGTTAAAACAGCTGGAATAACAGAAAAAGACAAAAGAGGAACTGAAGTTTGACAGGTTTGGACTAAATAAGGCACTCAGAATGTACATCAATCAGAGATTTAGGGTGTTGAACTGTGAACTGGAACACACTGAACAACCACTATTTGAATTTTGGCCCAGTAGATTTTGTTTTGGGGCTTTTTTTCCCCCCCTAAATCAGACACCTGGTTAAACTCCAAAAAGCAGTTACACTGTCAACACTCAGTAAAAACATGGTAAAAAATAAATAAATAAAAGGAAAAACACAACAACACTGCACACAGTAAAAACAAAAAACAACAAGGAAAACGGTGTAAAAAAAAAAAAAAAAGAAAGCCCAAAATGTCTATTTTTATAGTGAGTTAGTCTCACTCACTGTTCTGTGTTTTGCCCCCCTATTACACAGGCGGCTGGGGCTGCACTGAGCATGCTCAGACGTCTATGGAAAGTGCAAGGTCGATTCTATAAGCATGTTTTGAAATGTTTCTTATTGAGCAAACGGTTTAATTTTAAGGAATATTTTAAATAAATCAAACATTCAGAACAAGCACCACAGACACATAAAAGGGTTAACTACATCCAAACATTCAATGCCAAAGTATGCTTTGATGTAGCTTCTGAAGTGGAATAACGCTACATTCCCTTTCAAATTGGCCTTTTAAAGTCTGCAGACATGTGTTTGTTAACAGCTTGGTGTGTTCTGAACCATTACCTGTCATCCAAAACCAGGATAAGTTCTCCTGCTTTGAAGGTAAGCTCATTATCTTCAGCTGCCTCAAAGTCGTACAGTGCCCGCACCTTCCTCACCTCCTGCCCACCACCTCCGTTGGTGTAGTTTGGGGGGTCAGAGGTCATGGTGAGGGGCCGCGTCTCCACCTTCTGTTCCTGTAGGGAAAGCTCAATAGCTGGGGGAGTTTAGAAAAAGAGAGGAGACAGAGAGAGGAGGATGTTCGTCATCGGTCCAGCGCATATGGGCTTGGCACAGACGCAGAATTTATCATTATTTTTTTATTTTAACAAAACCAATAGCTCTCACAAAACTGCTTGAATGTAGGACAAGATAATCTATGCAAGCAACAAAATAACCTACTGATGCATGATCGCAAATGCACTGGAATAAATGTAAAATAGAAAGGTCTCTGTATAAAAACAATGCATTTCCCATAGAAAAACGGCTGAAGTTAAAGTGCTGAATGTGACAGTGTGTCACTCTACCTTTTGCCAGGTCGTCATCATCTGAGGCTTTGCTGGCAGCAGGTGCGTTGACCTTTGCGCTGGACCCCTGTAGTCAATATAGAAAGATAAGGTCATATCTGTGGGTGTGTGCTTTTCTATATTTGTGTGGTCACTTCACAAAACTCCAAACCCCATTAAGTAAATCATGCAATTTTAGGGGAAGGTAATACACGGCAGATTTATTTATGTAGTGCATTTCATGTACAAAGGCAATTCAATGTGCTTAGCATAACTAAATGGAATAATCACAGAAAACAAAGATAAGTGCTTACACAACACAAGAACAAAATATGACAACTAAGAGTACACTGAAACACACTAACAGAGTAAAATCATTAAAAAACACACACATATGAATACATATGAAAATACCAATAGACTTACAGTTCAATAAGAATACAAGAGTTAGTTATTAAGTATGGTAAGTTATGGAGTCAGGCTGAAGAAGTAGGCTATAGCAGTTTAGGTTAAGTATATCTTCAGAAAAGGAGCAACAGTCTGTGCAACATTTCCAGATGTGAAGGGAAAGAATGTGTTTTTTGTGCCTAACCCAAATAACACACTGAAAAAGTATTTACAGTTACAGTGAATGCTACCTGCAGTTTATATTGGCCACTCCACCTTGATATGTATTCATTTGGCAGAAACGCTTCCCAACATACAAATGAATAAAATGTAACCCAAACCTGAACCTAAAACTATTCCAGCTTTGATGTGCAACAATTTTTTACATTATTGGCCCTAAATCCCATAATTACCTTTTAGCATATTGTAATTCAAGAGTTTTGAGATCTAACACAACTTCTGCACCTCCTCTTCAGTCTGTTTCCACCTGTAAACAGACTCAAGACGACCCTCCAACACAATATTCTGGGAATATTGTACATTCACAGGGGGTTAAATATCACTGATCACTGTTAGGATTCAGTCAGATGTGGCTCCCAGCTCTAGTAACTGTCACATGTGGACTTGACAACACCAGGACATCTCCTCTCCATATTTAGTCTGTTTACTTTGGATAGTTGTTCATGTTGGAAGTATTGGAAAAATTTCATATTAAATTTTTAACAGGGTGGAGTGTGAATGTTGTCTATTAATAAAGCAATAAGCCATAGGAGGCTGTGGTTAACCTTTTAGCCTCTGACGTGTCTGCGGTGAGCGTTTTTTTTCAAAAATTCATAAAAATTCAACTGTTTGCTCAACAGGAAGAATTTCAAAATGTGCTGATAGAATAGACCTTGTGGTTTCCATAGACATTTGAGCATGCTCAGTACACCTCCTGCCTGTGTAATGGGGGGCAAAACACAGAGCAGCGAGTGAGACCAACTCACTATAAAAATAGACAGTTTGGGCCTTCTTTTTTTTAAACACCATTTTCCTTGTCGTTTTTTGTTTTTACTGTTGTTTACAGTGTTGTCATGACTTTCCTTTGTTTTTCTTACTGTGTTTTTACTGAGTTTTTACCATGTAACTGTTTTATGGAGTTCAACCAGGTGCCAAAATGTTGCTGGACTGATTTGGGAAAAAAAAGAGCCTCAAAACAAAAACTACTAGGCCAAAGTTCAAATACTTGTTGTTCAGTGTATTCCAGTTCACAGTTGATGTTCAACATCCTAAATCTCTTACTGATGTACATTCTGAGTGCCTTATTTAGTAAAAACTTGTAAAACTTCAGTTCCTCTCTGTCGTTTTCTGTTATTCCACCTGTTTTGACCTAAAACACACAGTAAAACAAAACCACTGAAGAAAAGGAACACAAGCACATACTGACAGCAGCTTTAATGAACCTGAAACAGACACACGTTCACAGCAGCGCTTTTCATTAAAATAATGTCTCATAAGTTGAATGACAGAAGGAAAAAAAGGTATCTAGCATCTCTGTTAATATGTGTATATGTAGTTGGATGTGCGACACTTTCAGTCATAAACATGTGTTTGTAGTAAATGACTAAAAGCAGGTGAACACTGAGCAGCATCAGCGCAGCATGACCCCGTCTACCTGCTGCTGTTTGCTCATGAGCTCATACAGATTAAATGTCATACCTGCTGCCTCATGTGTCACCTGCTCTCCATTTAAGCAGGTTTCACTGCCCTTCCCACTACATAATAATATGCAGCCAATTGGAGCACAGCCAGTGGCAAGAAGCTGATGACAGGGTAAATAAAATCCCCAGCTACTGCACTACGGTTTCCACATGTGTGTTCTCAGTGGTCTGTCGGACAGATGGCAGTGGATCACATCCCTCTGATGAACAGTCTTCCACATTTCAGGCAAATTAATAAGTAATCAGAGCTGATAATTATTGACTCAAATGGCTTATGTGTTTCTATTTCCGAGAGTTCACATGATTCCTACTGTAATCCCACCTTCTCTTCCAACAGTCGTTGAACCAGTTATGTGTGTTACTATCTATCTAGATAAACCAGGACATTTATTTTCTTACTTGCCTCTGAGATAACAGCGCTTATGTATGTTAGCACATTTGTTTTTACTGTTTGATAATACTTATAACATCTGGCTGTGCGTATCTTTATTGCAATGCTCTTAGTACACAAAAAGAAGACCTCTCATCTGTACAATTCCATAAAATATTAAGCTTGAAGTGAACTTTCTGAAAAATCACAAAGAAGAAACATCAAAACAAACAAAAACAAATTATGTGCATGACTATAAACTAGGCTGCATAATACTGTCAGTAGGTGGTAGCACAGGCTATGTTATACATGAGTCTAACCAATGTCCCTGTATCTCAGCGTCATGTTCCATCACAAATCAATACCAAGTTGAATTTGTGAGGTTGCCAGGTTCTGTCTCTATGTTAGAGTCCTGTGGTCTGGATGCAGGAGATCAGGCTGCCATATTAAATGAAAGTCCATATGTGACTTCCTATCAGTGATCAATAGGAACTATATGGATATCTGTAACCATTTACATGTTATAAACCATCAAAATATGGACCATCATAAGTAAAGGCACATTTTTTATATTTCAAAAATTCATTAAAAATCCAAAAATCTAAAATTTTCAAAACTGTGAACAAACTTTCTAAGACATTTGTCCTGAGAAAGCTCCATATAAAATCTGAAATGAATCTGACCAGTAGATTTGGAAAAGACGATGTTTGAAGAAATTGCTAACGAAGACGACAACAACACTGGACACAGTGCCTTCACAACAGCTCATGGACTATTGGCTGGTGAGCTAAAAAAGGTCAGAGAATTAGAAAATACAGCTGTTGCTGTCCATCTAAAACAGCTGTGCTGTTTATTCATTGAGACAGTGGAATGGTTTGGTCTTCTGCTACCTCCTCTATGTCCTGTGTGGGTATAAACAGGACGATGACTGGGATCAGTCAGCAGATGACTCAGCTAAGTCACATGGATAAAACATCTTCCACGTAAAAACATATAAACGTATTTGGGGAAAAAAGGATTCTATATCCTTCTACATGAAAAAAAACAAAACAAAACAAAAAACACCTCAAGTAAGCATAAACGGTTTTATACAACAATGAAGGATTTTTTATTTTTTTTGTTTTTTTTTTTTTTACAATTTTGCAGTTTCCACATTCTCTAATGAAAAACTTCAAAAGTTTCATTAAAAAACATTAATAAAAATCAACCTAATGTGTAGTAATAAAAACTAGATACAACTCGCTTCAACTGAGTTTTTTTTTGTTTGTTTTTTGTTTGAGGGTAGACTCACGTTCCATATAACTGTATGAAATGATGAGTACTTATGTGAAAAAAAATCATCTTATACGTCATATCAATATGAACTTAAGGAGTAGACTGTTAACCACAGTAGAAATGCTTTAGTGCTGATTATAAGGCATTTAAATGAATAATCATCCCAGTCTGTAGAGGGCATGAGGACTACTACTGTATTGAGGAAGGAGACAAAAATGAAGCGAAGGAAACAACTGTCTGTGTTCTTCACCATCTCCATCAGTTTATAGACAGGAAATACACTAAACTGGATTCTCTGCTCTACTTCTACTCAGACTGATCATGTGCAACCAGGTATTTGATTTCTAACAGGTTACCGCTCCCTGTTCATCTAGAGAGAGTGTCTGTTGGTGGCTGAGAATTCTCACATCACTGAACATCGTGACAGACAGGAGAAATGTAAGAACTGCATTTATACAGAGCTTCTCTACCATACTGCTGCTCATAGCACTTTACAATGTGTCTTGTAACTACATTTTCACACACACAACCTATGGAAGTAACTTGTGGTTCAGTGTTTTAAGGACCCTGTGGCATGTGGACAGGAGCTGGGAATCAAACCACCAACTTTAAGGTTTGTGGACAACACACCCTACTCACAATAGTCCTATCTTCAGTTCCTGTAAGGCAGGGGTGTCCAACTCATTTTAGCTCAGGTTCCACATTCAGCCCAATATGATCGGAAATGGGCCGGTCCAGTAAAATAATAACATTATATAAATAATGTCAACTCCTAACTTTTCTCCTTGTTTTAGAGTGAAAAAGTAAAATTACATAGTGAAAATATTTACATCTACAAACTACCTGTTAAAAAACATGAACAACATGAACAATCATGAACAAACTGAAATGTATTATTAGAAATATGTGAAACCTTATCACATATCCATGGGGTCACATTTCCACTGGACCCAGAGGTTTGTCTTCTAGGGAATCTAACCAAGCTCAAATTGACAAAGTATGCTAAGAAACTGACAGAAATCCTGTTGAC
>JAPQRQ010000015.1:7420263-7437735 GCA_037367365.1 Apogon talboti | reverse complement strand
CGCTTTATCTTGTATGTATGTGATTGTATTGCTGTTATGTGAAAAATCCAAAATAAAATATTAAAAAAAAAAAAAAAAAAGAAATAAGTGGAATATAACAATGTTATGCCTCAGTTTATCATCTACACATGTACATTATAACTTACAGATCACAGTGGTTCTATGAATACACAAAACATTTAGTAACATGAAGAATATTGATGACATTACACTTACTTCTCTTAACACGTTTCAGGTTGTTTATATTTGTTCAGGTTAGTCAAATTTTTTATGAAAGAATAAGTTGTAAATGTAAACATTTTCATGTAATTTTATTTTTTTTTTTTTACACTAAAACAAAGAGAAAAAAATTGGAGTTTTCAGTATTTATACTTATCATGATAGTATTTTAGATAGAACTGGGCTGAATATGACCTGAACTAAAATGATTGATTGTTAATATCTTCAGTGTGATTTTTGTATTTCACAAATTCATCCCATGGGCCGGACTGGACCCTTTGGCGGGCCAGTTTTGGCCCATGGGCCGTATGTTTGACACCCATGCTGTAGGAGGACTTAACGCAGCCTGAACAGAGTTTTACAACCACATCACATCTTCCAGTCCAGATGAAGGAAACATACAGTACCTCAGCTTTAGTGAAATTGTCCTGATTTCAATATGACTGTGCAAATTTGGAAATCTCAGTTTGTCAGAGTTTGTGCTGCAATGTTTAACTTAGTTCCTGTTTTCTCGTAGCCAGTGACAAATTCAGGTGGGTCATCATCGAAAGAACCAAAAAACAGTAACAGCAGTGCACTACTAGGTCAGCTGCTTCACAACAACAGAGTCCAACTCAGGTCTTGACCCAGATAAGGCTGTTGCATAACAAATCATAGTATGCAGACAACAAACTATAAAGGAAACACAAAGACTTGAGTGTGCCCGTTCACCAAAGCCACAGACAGCCCTGATCCTTCAACATCCACACACACAGGAGAATGAGAATGATGTGAAATATGTGAAGAGGAAATTCCACTGTAAGCTCCTACCATACAAAAGCCGTCAGACGAGCACTGCCCAACCGCACGCCTCACACTGGTAACACACAGGTCTGCATTTAAAACTACAGCCTTAAACACAGCCTAAGGCTACACAAAATACACACACATTCTGTTATTGTGGTCAGCAGGTTGGAACCAATTAAGAAGACAGCCAGACAAACCCAGTCAGAGAACTGTGAGCAGAGTGACAGCTGTCAACAGACTAGTTCTGTTTATCATATTTGCAGACATCAGCTGGTACAGTGGTGTAATAAAATGCTGCTAGATCTGGCTGGCTTTTTTTTTTTTTTAAATCATAGCCTTTTTGGCAAGCAGCCACATGGTACTTCCTGTTTGAAAATCAGGGTTAAATCATAGTTGTAAAAGCAGATATAGGTATATTTAGGGGGTCGCAGGAGTTCAGGGTTGGTAGTTAAAAAAAAAGAAGTATTAATGTGGAGTTGGTACAGGTTGTAACAAGCTACATTTAAGAACTTTTAAAGTAAACATGAATGCAATTTAAGACCTATTTCATACAAATACTGACAAAAAGGATATGAAATACAATAGGAACTCCAAACACTTTAATATGGAAATAGCCTCAGATGATAACATCTGTGAAAATACAATTCAATAAAGGGTCTAGTGTGTTTGATTTAGGAGATTTGAGGTGGATCTAACTGCAGAAATAGAAAAACAACACCCCAGAACAGACGCTCATATTCTTTTTACCCTTTTATAGTGGTGACGTTCAGCGTTAAGGGAACATTATTATCATTTTCTATGTCTGAGAAGGAACCAGACTTTTTATTCCCTTAATTAAACAACCCAGAATGGACAAAACAAACACTGACTCCAATGAGGGGCTTCTGCATGGTTTGCTGCCACTGTAGGTCAGGGTAGGAAGGTTTTCAGTTGTTTCCAATCCACAACTTCACTGCAAAATGTCACAAAATATCAGACTGGACCTTTACAACAGTTTGACCAACTCAGTATGTAATAGGGATGGAGGGCATAAACTAAAATGGAAGTCATGATGGCAGCCAGTACATCTGTCAACATACCATTCAATTCCACAGTAAACAAGGCAAGAATGAGATAGAGCTATAGTTAGATTTAAAGAAGGACGGTGGTTATTTTTTACAGAAGTTCATAGATATTTGGTCTTTGTAAAACTAAGAGATAAAATTTTAGTTTAAAGGTCACCAAAGAAACTCTTAGCTTGTGCTAGTGATTCCACTGGTAAGGTTTTGCCGTGGTGCACCGCCACAGCAAAATCCTTTCCACCACCGTACCTTTGATACAAAAAAAAGCAATAATAGTCCTACACATGAGGCTATGCAAATTAAAGTCTTGAATTTAAAATTTTAGGGTTTTATAACATGAAACAGTGGTTGCAGTGGTACCGCCTTCCATTTTTATCAGCTGGTTCTGCTGCCTGTCACTACCGGATCAACTACCGGACCAACGCCTGACGGTAACTCTACTTGGACAAACTGCTCGAAATGTGTTGCCAGACACGTTCAGAATCATTCTGCGCTACAAATGACTATGTCATTGAGTGTATCATGACTCAATAATTAATACTATTTCTGTTATTAAATGTTATTATTCAATTACTAAATGCTGTTGCAATGTAGTTATTTTCTTTCTTTAAAAATGCAGAACAGAAAACGACCAACCTGCGTGCATGAGGTAAACATTCATCTGGATAAAGATAGCGTAGCTGTTCACATACCTGTGAGGAAGGTGAGGGAAAAGTGACGCCTTCTTCTTTTAGAACCTTGATTGTGGCCCCGATCAGACTGAGCTGGGGATCCTTCTGGAAGTCCTCTGCCCACTCCACCATGAGAGCCTTCAGCTTCTCACTCACCTTAGGATGGGACTACAGAGGACACACAAAACACACCCATGTTCAGTTTATGGAACACCTGTGATATGCACCAACACTGGTCAATACTTTGATGTTCGTATGACATGAGACGAATACCGAAATCTGCATACATGCTACAGAGGTCAAGTATGTTCTCTGCTAACACATACCCCAATCACTGAACAGACTACAGTGAATAGTGAAATAAAAAAACGTTTTTAAAATATTTTTAACATGTTTCTATTGAACAAAATTGCCTATAAGCATCCAAACAATTACATAGCACATTAATCCAAGTACATTATGTTTTGATTTCTCCAACCTTTCAAATATTGTCTTCTGAAATCAACAGACTTCTCTGAGTTGGGAAGGGAGATGACAACATTATTTAATTTTTAAAAAATGCAAATAATTCAAAATAAACTAAAGCAACAAGTGAAAAAAACATATTTGCTATATTGCCCAGGTGTATCCATGGAAAAATAAAAGAATCCCTGTAAACCAACTAGATACTACTATATCACTACTATACAGACACTGAAATGAATTACCTTCATCATGACTGTGTGAAATAATGAGTTTTGTACAGCCCAGGTAGGCCTTGTAAGTTAACAAATACTCATTGGTTATAATTCCATGTATAACTTTCTACCTGAGCAACGGAATATGAGTAGAAAAAAACAGAGATTACATACCTTGCTCAGAACACTCCGCACATCAGTGGCAAACTCCCGAGAGCAGATTTCCAAGTGGAAAATTTTGCCACAGTTTGATACACAGGCCCCCAACAACTGCAAAGCAATTCAATTCATTATCTTAAAAAGGCAAAATGACATCAAACAGATGGTAGTTACAAAGTAAAATGAAGTAAAACTCCTAAAAAATTCCAATTTTCCACAGAGTTTTAAACTCAGGTGAAGAGAAGGAGTTTTGTTTTTGCATGGCTGAAGCTACTTAATTATTAAACATGTATTATAACATGGTCTGCACAATATGAATGAGTCATGACCTGTGAATGTGTTTGCTCAGAAAAACAGATGTCATTACTTGGGTGAGTAATGAGTTCCCTGCAGTGAAATTCACTGACTTTCCTAGGTACAGTAAATTAACTCAATGACAGCTCAAAAGCAGTTAAAATGAGTAACTGGACTTCATTTTTTCTTACATTAAAACAATATTGTAAAGCTTAGTTTTATTTGTGTTTTTTATTTGATCTGGTAAAAAAAATGTCACTCACTTCCAACGCCTGACATTTAATGCAGTTTTTCCATAAATGAAGCACTTCCAATTAAACAGCTTTATAATACTGTCCTTGTGGCTTTGTGAGTGTGTATGTAATATATCCAAGGACTGGAGTTTTAGCTTCACTGACATAATTATGGTTATGGACATGAAAATGTAGCTATATAGATATAAGAAGCTGGGAGTGAAGGTTTTTGAAATCATATCACAAACTCACATTGAGGGCCTGCATGGCAACATGAGGCACTTTGTGGTTGACTCTCTTCATAATTGATCTCAGGCTCTCCTTTGGTCTGAAACACAACAGAACACAAGCACAAAAATCAACAATAACACATACTATATAGGTAAAACCAAAATGACAATAATATAAAAAGACATAAGATGAATATGAAGTAAAACATGCTCAAAAATCTAAAAGAATTACAAGACACAACAAAACATAAAAGACTAACAAATGTGACAAAACACAACACCCAAACAAAAACAACATGAAAGATGTAACAACACATGTACTTGTAACTTATAAAAGTTGAAAAGATGACAATTACAGAGAAGACATAAGATGTAAAGAGTATAAAATATACAAGAAGATGAAATGGTCATGTTGTACAAAATCCCAAAACAGAGGTAGAACATTAAAAACTAATACAATAATAAAGTATGCATACATAAAACTAAGCAAAACACTGAAACATTGTGACAATTAGCTGACAATGTAAGGAAAATAAATTCCACAGACTAAAGAAATATGTGCACACAATATAATTTTAAACTGACAATGAATACCATTATTGTTTTATCACTAACTCTGACCGAAAACTGTCTCTTACCCATTGGGTGTTGTCCCAATCCGATCGCAGATGTCTATAATAAGCCCCCAGTCATCTGTTGTGTTGGTTTCATTGGTTGCCTTCTCTGGAAACATATCAGACAGTAATATATTTTGAAACGTTCTTTCCTGGCATCACAGCTTCTTGCCTATATTCATGAGATTGCATGTGACTAGAATTTTGTTGGACAAAATAAATAAAACAACCACTTTCAAGATAAAGCCTTAAAAATTCCTTAATGTGATGCTTAAGGTACACATGTTTATGCAGAATTTATGGAGTTCCCTAGTGTGTATGTTACAGGAAGCTGATGTGGTCAGTCATTTGACTTTGTGAACAAATCAGTCAGAGGATGATAGTCACTAACTACACATCATTTCCTGTTTGAAATACAGCACCATGCTCAAGTCTTTGGTCACCGTATCTTTGCTGTTTTCAAAGGGTTGTAAGAATGGTTTTATCTCAATGAAGACACAAAACAAGAAAGCGAAGGAAACGTATGAAATGCAAGACAAGAATTATCACTTTGATTAGTAAAAACGGATTTTTTTGGTTATATATTTCTGTATATTCCAGTTGTCCTGGCTACAGGGACTGAGAAACCTATATGGTTAATATAACCTATTTGAAACGACGAACCACACGATGACCTAAGACATTTACACAGTACAGCAGTATGTCTATTTCTTCTTAAAATTAAAATGTATGACATAGGCTACATAGATTACAGTAAATGTAACACTTTAACTCGGGTCAAGTGATATTTAAGGTAGCGACCATTAGCCAGTCACTGGCCCAAAGTTCATGTAGCGTTACTTAATAATCATCTGGTCATCCTGACAAATCAACTGATGGTGATGGATAAATCTAAAGGGAGTTATATTTAACCATTACACTTGTCGGCTACAGACAAATCTAGACGTGTCATGTTGTTGCCAAACTGGCAATTCTTAGTAAACTCTGCGAACGACCCAACTCCAGCTAAGCTAACGTTAGCTTTAAGTCCTGTTGGTCTATCGTAAGCTAGCTCTGACTCACTCAAAACAAAAAAAAAACAGCAGTTCGCTTACCAACATCTTGGTCAAATGGATTTTGGGTAAATAAAGGCATGCTAACGATCAAAAAAACAATTCCCGGTAGTAAAAGAAACAAAGTGATATGTGTTCTCGAGACTAAACCTAAACAAATATCTCTTCCTTGTCCATTAAACTAGCACCAGTTGCTCTTCCGGAAACTTGGCTGCCTTCGATATTGCCTGATATTTATTTATGTTTTATTATGGAAATTGCTCAAAAGAATATTGTAATGCTCATAGATTTTTATGTTTGTTTTATTTTGCTGGAAATATATATTATTGGCTGAAATAGTAGAAAAAAACGTGCATAACTGTTTGTAATTTAGTTTAAACTCTCTGTAAATTAAATGCCCGATAAATACTAGTACAATACTGACCTCTAGTGGTACAAAGAGAAAATGAACATAATCGTGTACACAGTAAAAAATACCCTCTAAACCAGTGGCCGAACGTAAAGTGTTTACTAGGGCCTATAAGATTCCAATTACATATGTGTGCATCACTTGTTGAATAGATATGTATATTATTGCATATTAGATCATCGTTGCGTATGTAGTATTGGAACTCTCTTATATTTTGACAGGAGAAGATATTCACAGTACAAAACATGAAAGACCTTAAAGAGTGTTCAGTATCACTGCAGCAATACCTACATAACTGGAATTGTCACATTGGCCCACACCGTGAAACTCATAATGAGATGGATCTCATTAAAATCCATTTAAAAGTGATTTAAAGACAATCCTTTGCCTCCTGGAGGACTTATGTATTTTGGGTCAACGATCAGACTGTCGAAAACGGCAAGTTGATGGGACCAATATTCTGGGAGAGATTAGTAATTTTGGAATACAATAGCCTTACAATCACGTTGCTATGTCCAGAACATTTTGGCGGTGACTGCTGGACAAATGCGGTGCAGCATGCACGAACACAACAGAATAAAAACGACCACATCTTGAACCACGGATCCCCACGGGGATATTTTTTACAGGTACTTCTGTATATCAGTCAGTGTGAAACAAAGCACACATCTCACCTCAGACGGAAAACACTATTTTTAAGTTCAGAATTTATTTATCATAATAGAGCAGCTAATCAAAATGTATAATACATACAAAAAAGGACAGAGAAAAAATGATAGTTTCTACCCCACGTACAAGCAAGTGGGACCCCCAGATTTAGGGGCTCAGGCAGGACAGCAATGTCCCGCAGTTTATCCAGATTTGGATAGACTGACAAAGATTCTAACATAATGCAAGATAACGAAGGGGCGAGGAAGTGCAAGTCATTGAGTGATAGCATGTTGCTCTGCGAACGAATGAGCTATGGCCATTGTTTCCATATATAACTCACAAGACAAACATTTTTAACGAGCCATAGAGAATAAAATGCGGGGGGAAAACCAGCATAGTCTTTTGTAATTCCTTTTGCATATATTTTCATTGATTTTACTCCCTCCGAGCGTTTCCGGAAGTAGAAGGTGGTATGCTCTCTCGCTTCACAGACACTTCCTGGTTTGGCCCCCTTTCGTTTCCTGGCTCGGTGAACCTGACAGCCGCTGTCGTCCAGGACCAAAACCAGTTGAGGGTTGCAGTCATGTCGGCAGCTGCTCTGGGGACCAGCAAGGCGGCTCATGGCGATGTGGCTCCGAAGAAAAAGAAGGGTCCCGGCGCCCTGGCTACGGCCTATCTGGTCATTTACAACGTTGTTATGACAGCGGGGTATGTAGCGTGTTTCCTCGTGCTAATGCTGCTGTGTTCAACTGTGTGTGAGCGGCGGAGCAGGACGGGCTGACAATAATGGGAGCATGGGTTCCCTCTGCTCATATTCCGCCTCATTTCAATAACCAATCTCCTATTTTATTTATTTATTTTTTAAGATATTATGGCAGATATTGTTAGCATGGTGCGTGGTGAATAACTTAGAATTTCTCCACCATCGCCGGTTTAGACAGATTAACGTTAGAGCAGCCATAGACAACCAGCTGGCGTGTGTGTGACTGACGGCTCTACACACACACACAATACACTCACAGTAACACAACATATGAGTTATTGTCTAGAATCACAAGAACCATATGGAGCTGCGTCTTGCTTGGTTGTGTTATTGTCTAGAGATAACGGTTGACTTCTGTTGTATTGATCTGCATTCAAGAGTTCAAATCAAACAAGCAGCAAGCAGTTCATATAATATTCTGAATGCATATATGCATTCAGAATATTATATGAACAAAACTATTTTCTACATCTGTGCGTTGATGTGTCCTAAAATATAGACATATAAACATAATGTATATACTTTAAGCTGAAATAAATAATTAACTAGTTAACTAACATTATTTGTATGTTTTAACAAATAATGTGATTTGGCATCCTTGCAGTTTGTTGATATATGTAATTTATACAACTTATCCAAATATGGTAGCTCCTGTCATTTTGTTATTGCATGGCCACAATTGGCAGTATTTTAGCCATGGTAATATGTACATTCACTGTTCAACTGTACTATTAATTAAATGCTCAGGATGATAGTTGGTGGATGTAAAGCTTCACATTTAATTTCACATTTTATTGCAGTGTCAGTCTGTGCACTTATATAATCACAAAAGACTGTACTTTAAAGGTCTATTGTGTGTGATATTTTCACTGACACTGAGTAGAGAGACATACTGCAGCATTAAAAAGTACTGTATTTTTAATGCTAGTTCAGTTCTTTAGGTTTGAGATGGGAAATACATTTCTAAAGGAGTCATAAGTGCATTTCCCTTAATAATCTTTCAGACAGACTCAGATCGCAACCACAGTCCACGGTAATCAAAATATGATGTTATCAAAATATGATGTTAACCAAATATGCAGCCCCTAACATGAATAATGTCAATAATATTAAATATTTTTCTGACCCATATTTTTTCTTTGTTGATATGCCTTTGAAATTTTTTTGTTAATATTCGAAACATGGCAGTATTTATGTTAGACAGGCTGCACATTTGCTGTTTGCCATTTTTAGGGTCCTGTGGTGCCTAGCATAGATACTGCAGATAGATTGAACTGTCACTTATCTTGAACCATGAACTGAGAAAATGGCTCTGTGCATTTTATTGCGTTGGTTTTTAGCATGTGTTGCACAACTGAATAGTGGGTGTTGTTTGCTCTCTGTTCCAACCAGTTAGATCACATTGTGGCTCTGTCGTTACTGACGGGCTGTACAGGCCACGTTTTGTATTAGACATCAGTTATAGTGTGGTAGACACACACACACACACACACACACACGTTTCCCCAGTGTCTGTATTCAGTTGCTGTCTCAGCAGTGAAGCGGGCCTGTCCAGTTTCTGTCCAACTTGCCCCAGGCTGACAGTAAGACCATATACATATGAGTCACACCTTGTAGTCTAAGAAAGTGAACTGAAACCACCTTTAGACAGTGACAGAGCTCAGCTATGTGCCCTGCAGCTGACCTCTGACCTCTCTGTGGCAGGACTGCATCACTGCAGTCACAGCATGATTGTATTCAATGAAATATTTATCAGGGAAGGATTCCTTGTGAGGGTCACAGGGTTTCTGGAGCATAGTAGGACTCCTAATTTCACTGAGCACACAATGACAATAAAGATCATTCTATTCTATTCGATTCTATATCTCGCCTACCTATTGGCAAAGGCGGGGTTCACCCTGGACATGTTGGCAGTTCATTGCAGGCAGTTTGATTTATAAAGGGTTAAAAAAATCATGAAAATAACTTCTGTAGAAAGTGTTTTTCACCTCAAGTGACAGTCTAATGTACTGTAAAGAATCATTGTTTTTCTTAAATATCTCCATCCCATATTTCATCTTTATTTTATCTTGGACTATTGAAGTGAAGGTGTTATTTTCAATTTTTAAAAAGCATATTCTAATGTACAATATTTATAAAAACAATAATTAATGTTAAGTTCAGGTCCGTCTTCTGGGGTTAATCATTAATTCAACATAATTCTCCCTCTTCTTAGTGCTCCCAGTGTGACAAAAAGGAGCAAACATTCCTGAATGCTTTATTGAAAGGCATTATTAGCATATGTTGGCAGGTTTTACATAAGTATTTTTCCTCAGGGGTTTTTTGTGTGTAATGGGAAAAGGGTTTTGTGATATGTCCAAATGTTACCATGATAAAATTCTTTGGTTGTTTGTTTGTGCCTTAAATTATTTGCAAAAGAAATAAGGAGTCAAAAATGACATAAAAGGCATACAAGATGAAAAGAAAGTACACAGAACACAACAAGGCAAAAGCTACATAAAACCTTTGATATTTGATTAAATCAGATTGAATGAAATGAGTACAGTCTGAGCTCAACTCAACCATGACAGGATGTAACACTGGAAAAGGCTTTTAAAATATGACTTCTAAACTTTTAAACTATTCGTTATGGTCAGAACATGACAAACATTTGTTGAACAGCAGAACATTTCAGAAGTACAGGGTGTCCATAAAGTCTCTTTACAGTTTAACAAATTTATTACAAAAGCAAATGAATAGAAAAATCTGTGGAAATTTTTACAAAATGAAAAGTAGATATTGGATTTTTTTTGCCTCATTCAACCCACCTCTACATGGGACCATTAGTTGCACAAAGCACATTCAAGATTCTTTTATTGTCATTCAACATATGACATGTAGCACAACATTCAATCAAATTCCATCCAGACGGTACTGGGTTTGTTTCCTCATCAGTGGTGTCAATGACATCACTGATCTTTTCTTTCAGGTCGTTGATGTCCCGTATCTTTGTTCCATACATGATGTCTTTAACATGACCCCATACAAACAAACCCAGGACAGTGACATGTGGTGAAGGAGGTGTCCAGAGGACTGGACCGTCCCGCCCAATCCACCGCTCTGGACAGGTCTGATTTAGGAACCTCCCAAGTCCCCAATGTGGAGGTGCACCATCGACCTGCAACATGATGGAAGGTTGAAGGTCATCCAGATGTGGTGACACATATTCAGTCAAAAGGTCAAAGGTCAACATTTGCAGTAATTGATCTCTCATTGAAGAAAAATGGACCAACGATTCAACTGCATGTGTGATTAAAAACTGTGATAACACTGAGTACACAGAACAGATCTGATGAACATGTCATCAATTGCTTTTGTGATAAATGTTTGAAATTGTAAAGAGGTTTTGTGAACACCCTGTATAGTGGTGGAACATTCAGACCAATTATAATGTCAAATCTTATTTCAGTGTCAGAATATACATGAGTAAAATTAAGGTAAAACAACACAGCATTGGAAGTATTTGTCTGACAGTGCAAACAACACAAACCCTAAAGAAAAGCAAACCTGATCATCCTATTCCTATTTGGATTCTAGAATGATGCAACTCTGTGGTCCAGCCCTAGCTGTCACTGTACTCACTGTGTGCTGTGTATTTTGTGTGTGTGGTTCTCAGGTGGTTGGTGATCGCCGTAGGTCTGGTCAGAGCTTACCTGGCCAGAGGAAGCTACCACGGCCTTTACTATTCCATAGAGAAACCCCTCAAGTTCTTTCAGACCGGAGCCATCCTAGAGGTAAGGAAGCACAAGTGTCCAGAACATACAAATGAGTCCAGTTTGGGTCAAATATTGTCTATATGATGTGGCATTGGTTCAGTTGGGGGACAGACAGAGAGCTGTCAGGAGTTTCTGGTACACAACTCTGAACCAACCACCACGGCGACTGATTTGTTTGTACACTTTCAGAGTTGGGCGATTAAGGCCTGAATCTTTTGTCATTGGTTGTTTTATATCTTTCATATTTATTTATGCAGCAATTGTTTTGTAAATTTAATTAAAGGGTAACTGAAGTGAATTTTCACTGCTAGCTTTTTCAAAAGATCTCGTATAATCCTAGTGGTTCCGTTAGGTAACTTACGTCATAGTCTGTTGTCAAGTACATGCGAGTACTGAGTCCCTGCTCCTTCAGTCACACATGGTCAGGGGCATGTTTATTCCTTCACCGGCTGTTCCAGCACCGGTAGTGACACAGACTCGTTGTATTGCCCGTTTACCTGGGCTGTGATGGACTGGTCATGGCCCCCATGCAGCAGACACCAAAGATGACACACTATCGGCTGGTGGTGGGTCACGTCTCCAGGACAATGGTGGAGTGCAATGCTTACGACACAAACATGCTTTTAACTCAGTCTTGCTCACTGACTGCTACTTGTTTACTTATCTTCCATCACCCTGAGTCAGTGATGGTATGTTGCTTTTTGCTGGCAGCGGCTGCTCCCCATAGGTTCTGCCCCTGCCTGTATTTCACATAATAAAAAGGATCAGTGTGGTGCATTTATGTAGATTTTTGTACTGAATTTGTGCCTTTGTGGCTTATAAGTAATACACAAAGCACAATTAATGTCGTCAGCATGACCAGTACAGGTACACTTTAAGAAATCATTTGAAGTCACAATAATATGTTGTTTGCTAATGGCATCGGGTCACTGTATTGCTGTGGCATGACCTGCGAAATGAGGCAAGGAAGTGAAATTACGTAGAAAAAAACTGACAAAGTGTCTCTGATTTGAGTCATTTACTGTCAGTGTAATCAGTAAATGTGAGAGTACAGGGTGCTTTCATCAAGAACAGCAGTTGTTCAAAAGAAGGAAAATGGCAAGAAACTGAACCCTGGGAAAATGGCTGGAAAACCATTCTTTAAACTGTATTTTCTATGTGTGTACCATTATAGATTTAAAGAAACAGCTAAAAGCAACACCACTAAATCTTTATCAGTTTCACAAAATGAGAGAACACAAATACAGTGGAAACTGCTTTTAGTGGTCAGACTGTTGAGGTAAAATTGATCATTATCAGTGGATGATTATTTTAACCCAAACCCTTAATTTATAACTGATCTTTAAGTCTGTTACACAGTTTTACTGCTGATACTGAGGTTTACTCACTTTCAACAGTTCTTGTGGGATTTTTTTTAGACAAAACACCCAAACAAGAAAAAAATATTGCAGTATTTCCGTGTGATTAGAACCACTAGATAAACAACAGAGCCTAACATGATAGTATGTATAGTATATCAGCATATCACACAGCCCTAATACTTATTAACAGTTTAGAGGACATCATTGTGGGTCTTTTGGTGTTTGTGTTTACTATTTAAACTGGGTTTTATCTAGGTTTTAGGGGGTCCGGGTTATTAGAATTAAGGGGTTGGGGAATGGGTTGTTTGTTTTTTTGCCTGAAAACTCTGCATTTTCACACAATATTTGACTTTTATCATGTTAGTATTTATTAAAATCATGTAGATAGCAAATCTTCACATTATACTCAGTCACTAGTAAAGAAAAAACTGAAAAAATATACCGTTGACGAGGTAAACACAATGTCCTGGGGTAGTCATTTACACTTTGAGTGTCAGTGAACAATAGTAACTACAAAATAACCTTGGTTAAACGATGTTGAAAGGATCTGAACTGCATTTTGTGGAACCATAAATACTGAGAGCTCTGTATATTTTTAGTTTTTTTTTCGTTGGCTTATGTGCTGCATCTAAGTGTTATAATTATAGGGAAGTCTTTGCATTTGTGGATGCATAGCTCTTTTAGATTTGGACATATGGAGACACTGGCCTTGTTATCTGGACAGTGTCTGGTATGTCCCCTGTAATGCATCACCATGCTAACCTGACACACATGACTGCATTGAAGGTCAAAGCTAAACAAGTGGGTGACATGTTTTATGTATGTGCTGTATGACAGTGAAGTAATCCGGCTCTATGAAGACAGTTTTATAAACCATCTAACACAGCACTGTTTTTCTCATCTTTATTTCATACACACATACTGTATGTACAGGGCAGCAGTAGAAGGTGTTTTAGCGATCTTGTCCAGACACTCTGAAGCTCAGTGATGGAAGACTGAGTCATTTATGTCTTCCATTTAGAATCTAATCTCTGTAAAGACTAAACACTTCAGCTACTCAGTCTAGATCAGGGATGTCAAACATTCAGCCCAATTTGACCTCAAGTGGGCCGGACCAGTCAAATAATAATAACAGAATAGCCTATAAATGATGACAACTCCAAGTTTTAGTACAAAAAAATAACATTAAGTTATGAAAGTACTTACATTTACAAACTATCCAAACAAATAGTATGTGAATAACCTGAAAAAACCTGATATTTATTATGAAAAATAAGTACAATTTTAACAATATTATGCCTCAACTTAACATTTATACATGTGCATAATGGGTCGGATCCACAAAGGCACAAAACATTTAGTAACAGGCAGAACATTGTTAATAGTGTACTTAATTTTCTTTAGACATTTCAGGTTGTTCATATTTGTTTGGGTTATTCACATTTTATTGTGAAAGGATAGTTTGTAAATGTAAATACCTTCATAATTTAATGTTATTTTGTTGTCATTATTTATAGGCATAATGTCATATTATTTTTTCACATTAAACCAGGAAGAAAATTTGGAGTCATTATTTATATGTTATTATGCTATTATTTCACTTTAGATCGTATGGGGCTGAATGTAGAACCTGAATTAAAATGAGTTCAACACCCTTGACTTTTAATATCTTCAGTATCATTTTTGCACTTTACAAATACATCCCATGGGCCGGATTGGAAACTTTGGCGGGCCGGTTTTGGCCCATGGGCCACATGTTTGACACCCCTGGTCTAGACTCTATTAAAGGTGACACACAAGACATCTTCCACTTGTGTGATTGTCGTTATATTTCACCGAGGCTGCCCACATAGAATGGTTCCCTTCTGTCGTGTCTTCACAGTATGAGTTGATTTGTTATGGATGGAGATGCTAATAATAAAAGGATGAATGCATGATTATTATGGACTATTATCTGACAGACCCAGTTAAAATAAGCCGTCCTGTTCTCCACTCCCTGATGTGTGTCAGCTAATATTATCTTCTCTTTTCCTTTTGCAGATATTGCACTGTGCTGTAGGTGAGTTTGTCTTCAGGCTCGTTCTACACCCACTGCTCTGCTGTACAAGTAAAGAAAGGATTGATGGAACTTTAATAGATACGCCTGGGTTCACAAGTTTTAGACATGTGAAAAAGCTAAAGACTCTTTCATGTGTCTCTGTGCAGCATGAGGGCTTGTCTGATTGGTTGATGACTTTAGAAATTAAGTAAATCATAAGTAAATTTTAATGACAGGTTTATGGTTGCCAATAAAAGTGACTTATGTCTTGATACATGGGCACAATATTGTAGGCATTTAGGCAATCCAAAGGCAGTGAATTTTTTATTTATTTTTATTCAATTATCAAGATTTCCAAAAGCAGTTTCATTCAGTTATGTTGCTTGTTGCAATATTGCAACTTTGGCACTTAAAGGGTTAATATTATGTTTGTTTTTATCCTAAAAAAGACAAAATTCCTAAGAAGCACTTTACACAGCTAATGAAAATAAGTCCACTGTTTACATGCAGCTGTAAATACACCATTAATAATAGTGTTTGGTCAACATTTTCCACTGGTGCATATGTTCTAGAGACTCCCTCTGTCAGTCCTTCAAACTCCATCTGAGGAAAGTCAGCTTTTTGATATTTGTTCACATGCATAAATGTGCTGATATCCTTATTGTGTTTACCAGTTGGTATGTTTCTCCATCTGCTCTGAAATGTGAACTTTTTTTTAGATTCAACCCTCTTTACAAGAGAGGATCTTTGTCTTAGTTCAGCTAACTGTAAACTGGGGCTTTGTCTCCTGCTATAAAACGCAAATTAGATACATTTTCCAAAAGCACTGTATGCACTATTTCCAAAGAATCCACATATAAAAAGAATATCAGCGTATCCCATGTCTTAAACAGGAAATGCTCCTTTGGTAAAAGGCCGAACTGCAAATATTGGGAAAATTCTGAAAAAATATATGTTGTTAACATTGTCAACTGTCATATTCAGAATAATAGTGAAATAACAGAGTGACTGTAAACATAGTCATTGTAGTGAAACTGATTGAAATTGTAGATCTTGGATGACAACGTTCACAAACCCTTAAGTGTTTGCCAAAGAGCGAGCTGAGAAGCTGTTAATGTGACGAGGAGTGGCTGGCTCTGGCCTGGCTGCCTCACTGCAGTTCACAGTCCATTCTCTTCATTATCTGGGATTTGAAGCTAAAGCAAGCTGACCTTTCCCACTGAAAACAGGCTCCCTGCATCTGCCGTCTACACACACACACACACACACACTCTTAAGCACACACACACACACCCTCACACACACACACACACACACACACACACACACACTCTCTTAAGCACACACACACACACACACACACACACACACACACACACTCTCACTCTCTTAAGCACACACAGGAGTCTTTACATATTACCAAAGCCCTTATCAGTGATATCACTGCATTTAATGAATAATGTCAAAAATACAAAAAGACCATATGAGAACATTTTGTTCAAAACTAAAAAATGACAATAAATCAAACTCCTTAAAAACAAAAGGCCACTTTAGTACTTTTTAATGACAACTAATGACATTCTTTAATAGCTGAATTCAGTCAGTGGCTGAAATGTAAATGGGACTGATTCCCTGCAGGAAACAAGCACCTCCTTTTAAAAGTTCAATATGTGCGGTTTTTGCATGATCAGATACTTTTGTGATTTTTGCCTTGGCTTTTTTTATGTTACTAGTGTTGAGCACTGTTGTCATTGTAGAGGAGCAGAAATTAGGAGTCAGTGTAAGGATTTTCACTACAACTAAGACAGTTGTTAGTTAAGAAATTGAGTTCAAAGCAAAAGCCAACACAAACAAGCACACAATTGCATTTAAATTATCCATATGGGACCTTTAATCTGTTATATTTGGCCAAATTTAATAATGCATTAAAACAGATATCATTGTCTACATTGTAAGCAGGCAGTTTTTTTTAAATTTTGTAATCAACCGTTCCATGAATAAAGTTGTAATATTATAATTTTATATATAATGTGCAATATTGAAAGATGTCCATTACATATTACTAATTTGAATGTAAATCCCTGGTTTGGCCCTTTTTAAAGGTTTACTAGATTATTGGATAATTAGTTTAGCAAAACTGTTGATTGTTAGCCCTTTATAGGGCACTCATAGAAATACTCAAAATGTCAACATTAGTGTGTTATTGGAGGACATAACAAGACAATACTTTTGTGAAATTTTTCAAATTTTTTTATTTTATGTAGAAAATCAAGGTCAATGAAGTTACTGTATTTGGTTCCTTATCCATAAGTGACAAAAATATATATACATCCAAGAAGTATATATATAAAAAATATAAGAAAAACACATGTAAGGTGAAAAGAACACGTATCATTAGAACATGACTTTTCTAACATTAGTCCATCAGTGCTGGTCCAGACCCCTGTCCACATCCACATTAACCCTTTGAATATCAGTACTTACATTAGTACCATTACT
>JAPQRQ010000015.1:7360510-7374135 GCA_037367365.1 Apogon talboti | reverse complement strand
GTGTGCAGTGGACGCAGGCTCCACGGTGGACTGTGTGCAGTGGACGCAGGCTCCACGGTGGACTGTGTGCAGTGGACGCAGGCTCCACGGTGGACTGTGTGCAGTGGACACAGTTAGACTGTGTGCCTCACAGGCTGCTATTGTGAAGGTGGCACCAAGAGTCCATTCAGCCCATCATGTGCCATTATGCTAATTGTGAAAAGTAATTTCATTATCATCAGTAATGAATGCAAATGTATTGTCCTGTCCTCAGGTCACTGATGGATAGAGCGGGAGAAACAGTGGGTTGCTCATACAAGAGACTCGCATCAAATTTACAGATGACTCACCAGTGAAATGACAGTGTGACAAATGGTCCTCACTGTGATAATTATGTGACTGAGCATGAAGCTTATGTGCAGATCTGAACTACATCCGCAGTTTGGACTGTTCCTGTAAAGACGGATCTATATGCAGCACATCTTTTTCAGTTCCCGGGCCTACGCAGCAGATGGATCTAATGCACTTGGCATGGGGTCTCACTCTGGCTCCCACGGACCCTTGGTAGTTTGACAGAGACACCAGTGTGAGGGACACATAAAAGCAGGCTGCTCTGGAGGGACAGTGCACCGCACCGCATGGATGTGGGACAGAGTGTCCGCTGCCCGGTGCTCATCCGGCATAGCAGAGCACACAAAGAACAGCCATGTAACGGCTACACAAACTCGTCTGTGAATGTCCACTGAGCGGACAGACAGTCCAAATGCCCCATGAGACACCTGACATGTTTCACAGCATTAGACGTTTGACAATATATTCAATGATACACGGTTTATTTAGTTGATGGATGTGGTACAGATTCGTGTCTGTTAGAACAGCGC
Source organism: Apogon talboti (assembly GCA_037367365.1). NCBI lineage: Eukaryota > Metazoa > Chordata > Actinopteri > Kurtiformes > Apogonidae > Apogon > Apogon talboti. The sequence continues at coordinate 7,373,275 of JAPQRQ010000015.1, read as the reverse complement.
AGTGGTGCTCAGGGACATTCATGTGGACATGTGACCTGTGGAATGTTCTTCCACTCCCCTTCGAGGGCGTCATCTCAAACTCGCCAATGGCACGTTCCCGCATGATATTCGACATCTGGGTCATAGTTACATCTGATGGAATTAGACATTTTGAGGCGTCCTTTTATTGTCCCCAGTATGAGAAGTTGTGTTTATCGCCGTTGGAGCAGCGTGTGGACATGACACACCTGTGCTGTGGGTGGAATCACTGGATCAATGAGCAAGTGTCCACTCACCGAGATGGACACAGTTTGTTACAAATCAAGAAAACTAACCATTTTACAACCGTTTTACAATTATAAGACCTCATTTTAGGCTGCACGTCTCATGTTAGACAAGTAATATACATTATTTCCTGTCTTCATGGGTCAGTTTCTGTAAATGGAATATAAAAACTTATTCTCACCTCTGAACATCCACCAGGCCACTTGAGAATTAGGGCAGGGTTCCATTTGGACTTGTTTTCACTAATGGGGGGTTAAGATTAGGTTGTGTTTTATCCACATGTTAAACACAGAAACGGGGTTAAAGGCATTTTGGCCTTAAACTAAAAGGCCAAACTACATGTATTAGATTGTCCATGTGTTTTCTGTGGGCGGGGGTTCAACACAAAGGCTGTCCGTGCACTGACTGAAGGACGGTGGAGACACGGAGGTCTTTGGACTTTGTTTTTGGTGCAAATAAGTAAATCAGCAAATAAACTGCTGCATTTTATTTGACTTTGGTTGACTGTTGCAAAGAAAAGAATGAAAGGAAAATAAAACAGGTCACAGAATGTTTGTTCATGTCATCATTAGTGACAGATCAGGAAGCATAAGCACATATTCAGCCTGGACCCTGATTCCACTACTGCAGGTACAACAAAACCTGATGTGGCCTTTGACCCAAACCCCTGGGTCAGACTGCTTCACATTCAGAAGATGTGAACTGCTCCTGTGATCGGTAGTCAGAGGACAAGGACAGTAGACGTCCTTCCAAAGTCATCTTGTACAGTTTAAGTGTCATTGGTATTTTCTCATCTACACAGACTAATTGTGACAAAGGAGGGAAAGCGCTAGGGTTGGGTTTGACCACATTTATGAGATAATTACTATATTGTCTAATTTTCTTCATATCGTTAGCCTCACATATGGACAAAAGTATTGGGACACTTTGAATTCAGGTGTTTCTTTTCTATCAGGGGTCTGGGATACAAAACAATAATGACAAATGTCATAATAGAGTTTTATATTGGATCAATATCATCTATAGGGAATGGAATGTGACATCATCAGCAGGGAGTCGGCCATGCACTATATGGACAAAAGTATTGGGACATGTTGAATTCAGGTGTTTCTTTTCTAACAGGGGTCTGGGATACAAAACAACAATGACAAATGTCATAATATAGTTTTATATTGGATAAATATCATTGCATTGGTTAGTTTGGTTTAAATTGTTATCTTTTCTTCCAAAATACCTCAGAGATGGTTTTTACTTAATTTCTCTCAACATTAAGTTTTTTTTCATCCATGACTATGATTTTAGATGTACTACCTCTAAAATATTTTTGGTGCTCTGACTGTAAATAATCATTTTCTACCACAACTAACATCTACTTTCTTTACATCTCATTTAGGAAGAAAAATCTCCCATTAAACTGTAAGGAAATGTTGATGTTTATAAACTATATGGACAAAAATATTGGGACACATTGTGTCTACAGATGTGAGATGTCCTGTTCATGATGATTTGACATATAAACATCAATATTAATAATCAGTATGATATAGTGTATGACTATGTACTATGTGGCTAATGATATGCTATTTCCTAATATATACTGTATATTATTTATGCGATTGATGTATTTATTTGAGAGGATTAAACAGTGTATCCTGGTTAAATTGGTGGGTCAGAATACGGAGTGTTATGGAAGAGGGTTGAGTTTCCTCAGAAAAACAAAAGTGTTTCAACAGGAAGAAAAAAAAAAGAGTTTTTCTGTGCATGTTTATGCTATTTATATTTAGAAAGGGATGGTTAGATTGAGCTAAAAGGGGCTCTGAAATTACAGATGGTCCAAATCAGACAGGACACGTTGTCTTCATCTCTGAGGTTATCATTATTCTGTGGCCTGCTGTCGAGCAAATGGCTCCGTCCTCAGATCTCTCTCCAGCGACGCTTCCCACATGTGTTATGGCTCTGAGTCGGAGAAGTAAAGTAACACAGGGTGTGATAAGGCTCCGAGCCTCCACAGCCGGCCTTATATGGAAGGCGTTTGAATGTCGGCTGCCTGTTAAGCTGAGCAGGACACGTGCTCACGAGCTCCAGGTCAGAGATTAGTTAGCTCTGTCATCCTCAGAGCTTCCCTTTACTTTCATCCTAAATGGTATTCAGTGAGTTTCCAGAAAACGTAGCCACAGTAGTGGAGCTACTGTCCCCGTATGAGTCTGACGGATGGAGGATCATACTGACTCAGACCTGCAGTAGTTGAAGTATAGATCAGCAGTGGAGCTACCTGTTGTATCTGTTTTACACTGATGAGCCCATCAGTATCAGAGCGCCGGCCCCTCACAGTTCACCTTTCAACTCCCCTCTTTGTTCCGTCCTAATGCTTGACTTGAAACTATAAACCAGGCAGGAGGTCAGAGGTCACTAAAACAGATTTGTTTTTGGAGACCTTCCAATGTGGACACGGAAAATGAAGGGACTAAAAAATACATGAATTATTTGAAAGTAATTAATTTCTGCCTGTGTTTGTGTAATGAACATTCATCTGAAACATGCAGGTCATAGATGTACATCGGTGTTGGATCTGCAGTAGACTGAGGTCAACATAGACATATTTGGGGGACAGTCATATGTAGGAGAAATCTAAATAATATAAAAACTAACAATAAACCAACACTTACATTAATAATGTAACTTGACAGACTGCAGCCTCTGCATCTACTGTGTCTAATATGAGCTGAAGGTCCATCACAAACATGGACCGTCAGAGCCTTTGTCAGGGTTTCTGGGTTTTAACCTGGAGGACACAGATAACTGGTAAAACAACAGCTGTGGTTTGTTTTGGGTTTTTTAAAACAAGGAGGGAAAATTCCCGATTAGTATTCTTCTTTAAAGTTTTGATGTGGTTGGCTTATGTTTAAAGGACAGGACTCACTCCTTCTACTCTGTTCTCAGATTTAATAAAATGCTGTTGAACATGAAGTTGTCTTTAATTCTCATTTCAGTTCAATACATTTTCAGTTCTGTTTCAGCGCTGTGTTCCTGTAAATTTATGTCAAACACTGTAGTGTCCTATTAGACCCCAAACCCCACACCTCTTACACTTTTTTACACCAGGTGTGTTGCATGTTATGAGCCCAGTGAATTGGTGGTATAATTAAGGCTTTTCCTACTGGGATATTCTTTGAATCCTGCAGTGTTCATGTCTTTTAAATGGACCATTTGTCTTTTTTGGATATCTTAAAGCACATAAAAAAATCTAAGCTAAACTGTCCTGTCCGTCCACTAAACTGTGTAGTTCACACCACATTGTGCTCATTTATCAGCCAACCCTCTGCACCCAGCCTCTACAGGGAACGCCTCGGTACCAGTTGCGTTGTTCTTCCTGTACTGTCAGTGTACTTCAGGCTTTTCCGCTCGTATGCCTCTTCAGTAGTAGCTTCCTATGGTACCACTAGTTCCACTATGGACTGGAGTTTCTGAGAAGTTGACCCCAGGATGAAGTCTGGCCTGAGACTAGTTGTTACCATCTGTGTTGGGAAGACGGGGTCAGTCTGCATCTGCCAATCACAGGCCGGGTCAAGGAGGCTCGTATTTGCCGTGAATTAAACACATTTGCGATGGCGTCCTGTTAAGTAGTTTGACTTGTGGCTCCTTGATATAATTATTTAATCAATCAGAACTCAATCGGAAAATCTCGAAATAGAAGTATAATGCCACATTAAAGCTGCACTACAGTAGAGACATGTTCTGGTCGGTACGTTGACTTATCCCAACCACAGCTGAAGGCATTTGGCAGGCTCCGCTGGCATATTTTAAAGGTGTTAGCGTGTAAACTGTCACCGAACAGGCCAGTTGTAACCGTGACTCAGTCCAACGGACTCTGAGGGCTTCCAGTCTGTGTGTGTGTTTGAACACGGCCACCGGACGGCTCCCACACACCCAAACACTGAGCCAGCATCACACTGACCTGCTGGACAAACGCTGGAGCCACTTCAAAGGCCTGGGGGACATTTATTATTGGACAGTCAAACTATGAACTTTGCCAGATTTGCTACTAAGCACTCTGTCACATTTACTGCTTTTCTGTCTTGACTTTGACGTCTGGAGTAAAAGGAGAAACAACAAGTTTGATGGTTACAAAATGAGCTTCTATTTCATGTCATTTTTATATAACTTGAATCTTATATTCTAGTAGTTTCACTTATGTTTGACAAGTGAAACAAGGGGACAACAGCTGGTTGATAGTAGGGCTGGGTCAACTAGCCAAACGGTGAAATGAGGATCCATGAGTTCATTTTCTCACTTCGTACACAGGCTGTCCATAAAGTCTCTTTACAATTTAACAAAATGATTGCAAAACAGACTTGAATAGACAAATCTGTATAAATTATTACAAAATGAAAAGTAGATGTTGAAGTTTCTTGGCTGATTTAATCCACCTCTATATGGGACCATTAGTTGCTCTAAGCCCATCCAGACGGTACTGGGTTTGTTTCCTCATCAGTGGTGTCACTGACATCACTGATCTTTTCCTTCAGGTCGTTGATGTCCCGTATCTTTGTTCCATACATGATGTCTTTAACATGACCCCATACAAACAAACCCAGGACAGTGACATCTGGTGAAGGAGGAGTCCAGAGGACTGGACCGTCCTGTCCAATCCATCGGTCTGGACAGGTCTGATTTAGGAACCCCCCAACATGAGTCCCCAATGTGGAGGTGCACCATGGACCTGGAACATGATGGATGGTTGAAGGTCATCCAGATGTGGTGACACATATTCAGTCAAAAGGTCAAAGGTTAACACTTGCAGCAAACCAAAATGACAAGTACAGAAGAATTATTGACCCGGTCTTTGAAGAGAGTTCAGTAAATGTATAGAGGCCAGGGAATTTGGGAGCCAACATCTTGTGGCTGTCAGCGTATTGATATTGCAACTTTAAGATACTTAATCATTGGCTTCAGTGTTGAGTCCTTGTCCATGACCCTTGGTGATAACAGCAGTGGTTTTCTGAGAGACGTAAAAGTACTCAGAATGTCAAAGGCGGAGTAGTGTGAAGAAAGACGTTCATTAGTTTCCCATCGGAAACTATTGGGAAAAAAGTTTACATTCACAGATGTCACTTATTAAAAGCATCCTGTTCATCCCAGGACATTCTTTATCAGTCACACTGACACGTAGTTGTTGGGCCACTTTCACTCTTGTTTTTTTTTGTTTTTTTTTATTATGTCAAATAAACACATAGAACAGGGCACATAATTTAAGACGGAGCGTTCATATTTATCCCTTGCTGAGTCAGAGACGGCATGCTTGGTATGTTGGAGGGAGCTGCTTCCTTTCACTAACCCTCTTTTTTTTCTTTCTTTTAACAAACACACACACACACACACACCTTCCCTTTTTTCCCCTCCTCATTTATTTTCCCTGATCTGCAATTATTATTTCATTCTGCTGTTACTGCTCCTGCAGTGGCCAGGATTCACTCACTGTAATCCTTTAAGCATTGATCGATTGATTGATATTATACGACATATAGGTTTCATCAGAGCAGACTTTAACTGGACACACTCCTGTTTTCAGGGAATCTTCTACTTTTCACTTTTCATAGTTTCCTACTAACTCAGACCAGACACGCTGATCCACTTCAAGCCTTACGATTTGTTTCCTTGTGGGAGCGTCACTTTATAAAGTCATTTTTTTCGCAGAGAAGTGTAAGGTTTGTCAGTTTGGCTGTTTTTCCTCATTCAGCTGCTTTGGGAGTCTGCCCATTGGCTCATATTTTGGAGGGGATATCATCGCCAATTGGTTATCATTATGGGAGTAAACGCAGGCATCCGAAGTAGATATAAAACACATCTCATCTCCAGCCTCATTAAACTGCAGTTGAATGCTGCATTCTTAAAACTTTTACCACTAGTGGATTTTTAAAAGCTGATATAAATAGAGTTTGGAGCAGCAAAAAGCTCATAACTGAATTATGAGCCAAGTTCTGCCAATACCAGTGGTTTGGTCTTCTCATTTTTAACTCCTTAAATTCACAGGATTAGAGGAAGTTGTTAATTGGCATTATCTAATTGCATTTTCAAGGTAATGGTTGCTTGTGGTGTACATTGTTACTTACACAGAATAATGTATATTTTTGTTATATGTCACACACACACACACACACACACAGATGGTGTGTGTGTGTGTGTGTGTGACATATAACAAAAATATAGATTACACACACACACACACACACACACACACACACAATCTGTGTGTGTGTGTAAATGGTTTATTGTGGAGAGTTTAATTGTTTCATATGACATGGGCGGTGCATTAGAAATTTAACATATGCAAGAGTCAGATGCAGTACTTGTAGTGAGTCATTCATATACAACCTTCGATACAGATCATAAAGTTGGATTAGGTTTTGGCATAAAACAGTTCAATGTAAGATTTGCATGTGTGCTTGCATGAAGTTTGTGCTTGTGTCAGTTCTTTGCTGGAAACTTGCCACGTCTCGATGTCAACCAACCCTGTTGCTGCTAAAGAAGAGGAAAAAAGAGGCAGTGAAGAGCACAGGATCAAGTGGAAGGATTTGTACAGGGAAAACTACCGGAGTCACCTGCGTAGAAGTGGCTGTACCGGCTGTTGTCATGGATGTAGTTGGTGTTGGACATGGAGTTGGCTACCTTTGACAAACGACTGTCTCCATGTACGACCAGGTATATAACATGTGCAATAAAGATGACTTCTTTCAGGTTCAGATCCATGTATGTACACCAGGACTGAAAACTAGAATAATTTTGCATTTTTTATAGTCCTTATTTGCCTTATGTTTATCACTCAGTTCAGACTCTGTTTTTGCTCACAGCTGAAATATGCAATGCAAAATAGGCCAAAAAAAAATGTTTGCATGTCCAATTGCATGGAAAATATTTTTGTCTTTGCTGATTGCACACTCATTTTAGGTCCAATGTTTATGCAAATCTATTGCAATTACCCACATACAAAGCAAGTGATCTTTGGTTTAACCGCAGGTGGAGTGAAGAACATGATGTATTCCCTATATTAGGTAAATGTGAATTCAAATAATTGGTGTTTTTCCCCCCCCCCGATATGATTAACAGCATATTCTCTCATAGAAAGAATATTATCCCTTCCTGTACTAATTATACTGTTGAATTCTTAAGGTAGTATTTAAAAAGATCACCACTGTTTTGTTGTATGCATCCGTTTTCTGCCGTGAGGTCCCCTGGCAGCGTCATTACAGTGAGCACAGAATGGACGGACACAGGCCCTAGTGCTCAATCTACTGAATTCATCAGAGACAACGGTCGGCCTAAGTGCTCACTTGACAGCAGGTTGTGAATAAACATTTGAATAATAAGCCCAGAGGCTGCAGTTATCTCTGTTTCAGGGGAAAATGAACTCGCCTCTGGCTTCTGGGTTCACAGTGTTGTCCAGGTATTAGTGTTTGATATAAAAGGCAGCACACTGCCACCACACAGTCTGGTTGTTCTGATAAGATTAGTAACTCAAACCGGCACATTATTCAATAAACCTGTCTGTGATATACAGCTTATTTGCATATCTTTCATAGTCAAGATAGTATGTGATGTGAATATTCCTGTGCCTGCTGAAGTCAAATTTTGGATCTTTCACGTATTGAAGAAAACGTATTTACTTCCTGACAGACAGCTGTGGTGTAATTGTAAGTAATAAATAATAAGCCTTGTTTGTTATGTTTTATCAGGTTGACTGTTTAGCCATTTCTGTAGCTTACACTTACCATCCGCTTATTCGTTATATACACATACAGTCTATATTTTTTTTTGGGGGGGGGGGGGCATCATTGGTTGACTTAACCAGGTCCATTTCATCTAGCTAACAACCATCTGATCCTGTGTCCATTCTAACCTACATTTCGTTAGCCTCAAAGCATAGTTGCCCAAGTCATATTATTTTCAGGTCATAGTCAAAAATGCAAAGTGAAACAGCAGTGTAAGGAGAATGACATCACACAGATATCACAACTTGTCCAAAAACATAACTTAGGCAATTATGCTAAGAGGCCAAGGATTTGGGACCCTCATCCACATAAACAACATTAGATTTATGAACTCCAGTGTGCCTGCATCCATGTGGACAGGAAAAAAAACAACTGTATCACATCCCATTCTACTCCAATTCATGCATGTGTGTTGTCGCTTTGTGTATGAACCAGCATCTGAAGCATCAGATACAGTGTATAATAGAAGTCAGTGGATTCCCTGCAGGAGAAGGAGGTCAGCACCTCTGGGAGACAGACTTGTACAGACGTGTCCGTTCTTGTGGCAAAATGCATATAATAATACAAAATTATACTTCAATAATCCAACTAAGACTTGAGGTAATTTAAAGTGTACCTGTACTGGTCATGCTTATGACACCAACTGTGCTTTGTGTATTACTTACAAGCAGGAGAAGTGCAAATTCAGTAAAAAATTGCCATAAATGCACCACACTGGACCTTTTTACCACATGAATTACAGGTGGGGGGTAGAACCTATGGGGGCAGCCATTGCAGGTCCTTAGTGACGTACCTTCGTTGATTCGGGGTGATCAGTGTGAGTAAACAAGCAGCAGTCAGTGAGCAAGATTGAGTGAAAAGCACATTGCGCTTGTTGTTTGTACAGCTGTATGCTTTGCACTCCACCATTGTCCTAGAGACGCCACCCAGCACTGGACGATAGTGTGTCGTCTTAGACTGGTGTCCGCTGCACGGGGTCAGGGACCAGTCCACCACAGCCCAGGTAAACGGACAAATCAACGAGTCTGCCTCACTACTGGTGCTGGAACAGCATCATGAAGGAGGAAACATGTCTCTGACCATGAGTGACTGACGGAGCAGTGACGTAGTACTCGTATGTACTTGAAAACAGGCTATGATGTAAGTTAGTGGATGGAACTGCTAGTATTATGCCTGATCTTTCAAATAGCTAGCAATGAAAATTCACTAGGGGTACCCTTTTACTGTATAATTAGTTGTTGCTGCTCAGCTTCATGACTGATTAAATCGCCTGCTGTGTCCAATATTATCTGTGATGTCCACAGTATAGAGTCTGCCAGAAACAATGGGTTGTCCAAGCATTTGTACTGGCATGTTTTTGTTTTGCTTGCTTCAATGTAATCTCTCTGGACCACTTCAGTGCCTGTCTTCATCTTCTCTACAGCAGAAGTCCCCTTCAGATAACATTGCAGTCCAGTCAGTTGAGAGAGACAAGTTAGTTTGTGATCCAGTTTGGATTATTCCGTCATTTACATGTATGATGTTTAAAAGCTTATTTTATAGGTCAAGAAAGTGGTAGATTGTGCTGTTCAACTATCAGACTGTGAAAACCCTGAAATACAAAGACTACACACCAGAAGAAAGCCACAAAGGTGTCATCATCATAACTGTCTCCGTCCACGACCTGTTCAGAGTCACTGGACATGTCTCTGCAGCTTTAACATGACAAGACTTGGAGTTATTTTCCTCTCATTTAATACTTTGTTTGTCACCAAAGTTGGAGGTGATATGTACCATGGCAGTGGCCGTTGGTGACGTGTATCACACGCAGTAACACATGCAGTCCGTTGAGCTGTTGAACAATACCTTTGACACAAAGTGTGACTTTCTTAGCTCGTAAAATGATCTTTTAAATAAACAAACATATGTGTAAATGGTGACACAATTACAACATGGTTTTAAAGAATGATTTGTCTCTCTCCATCGACAGGAAGAGCATCATTATTTTCAATAAACCTTTAAATCATTAGTGCAGGCAGTCATTGGTTGCATATATCTCAGTATTCTGGGCATGTAGATAAAATACCAGACAGACGCGGGTCACAGTGCACAGACCTAAGGGGTGCACTGAACTTATTGGCCACCTTTTTACATGCAACGACCTGTACACCAAAAAGGGCTTGAGCTGTGATAACAGGTTGATTTTTGAGAGTTTCAATTACATCTATGGTTTCCATCACATTGATCCAGACGAGCTGATGAGACAAACTGAAAAAAAGACAAATAGTAAAAAAAAAAAAAAGATTCAGTTGGTTTAAAAAAAAAAAAACAACAAAAAACAAGAAACTCATTGCAGATTCTGCGTCAGTGCAGTCATAACGTCACACATGCACAGCCTGCTGTAGATGTCTCTTACCCATATTACACAAACTCACTGAAAAACTTTCACAGTCAAGTTTTGGAGCCAAAGACTCAATGTAATCTCAAACAAAAGTTCAGTGTTTGCTTTAGCCTGACTCACGCAGGCTTAGTTTGTATGTGCTCTGTATCTGCTGGTGTAGCCCATGCAAAAGCACATTTGTTCAGTAAACGGTCACATAAATAAGTTTATGCACTGGGATGCGTTCAGAGATGACATGACAGCATATATAACCGTTCTAATAAACCGTCCGTGGTTGCAGTGCACTGCACACTTAATCACCAACCAAACTGTGCCAACAATGGAGGCAAAGCAAACATGTAGGTATAAAAAGCCTGTAAGTAATATGCTTTTAAACAATTTCTGCTTTTTCCAGACATGTTTTCCACCAGCCATTTCAGCAGTTGGTATGTTTTTTTTACTTGTACTTGAATCCGGCTAAATGTATACCATGTTAAAATCCATTATCTATGATGAAGTGTAGTGAAGTAGAAGTATAGTATAGAATGGAAAAACTTCTTCAAAGTTATTCTTAAGCACAGTAGTTAAGAGTATGTGTTTAGTTCATTAGTTGATAAAAGTGTACTGCCTTTCCCAACTGGAACAACAGTTTTATCAATTATCACAGCAAAATTCCTGAAATATAAGTCTACTTGGCCTAAATAGATTATTCTAAGGGTGCTTTTTTTCTTTTTTTGAAGAAAATGAAATGTATCTGAAGTATTTTTTTTAATCCTTTGTTTCCTGCCAGTTTTGCTCTGAATATGTCACCAGTAGTGTGGAGGTGTATCTGTTTGAAGACGTTTGTTTTGCACTGACAAAAGGAATGCCTGGCAAGTATTGTAACAGGACCGATGTTCCCAGCAGACACAATAGACTTCCATAGTTGAGGCAGACTCCTGGACGCCTTCTCAGTCCTCTTCTTTTCTCTGTGTGATCTTCGGGCTTCTCCAGTAACACGGTGAGTGTGGTACAGGATATTTGCCGTATTGTTGCATTGCCTGTCTGTGGTCTTGTGTTTGCTCTGAGGCCTTAGTGGTACGATGCAGACTGGATCCTTTTTGACCTCCCCGACTTTGCAGAAGTCAGGAGGATCCCTTGGACTTGTCATTTCTTCCTTTGGTCGTGGATGACGTGATGCCAAGTGGAATTAAAAAATGAATTAGTTTGCTGTCAGAGATTTCAAAGCATCGGAGGGAAACAGATTTGAGTGGTAGGTGTTGGCATCGAACCGCACCACAGTACATTGTTTTTCACATTGCAGGAGTTGAAGTGCAGGATCTATATTTGGAAGAATCTCCTGTTAAAGTCCCCGTCCCCTCTTGGTCTCCTCTCTTTTAAAGCACAAGATGAAAAATTCAACCCCCCCGCCCCCCGTCTCTCTGCTGTTCACCAGTGGACTTGTCTTTCTTCTTCAAAGCCATGACTCACTGAATGACCTTTTAGTCGTCGCCCAGAGTTCAGCATCTCCTGTGTGGCGTCGGGGCTGCTTGAAAGCATCCGGTGTCTCTGTGATGACACTGAACTGCAGAGATGATTCAAGTCCAAACCCAACTCCGCTCAGTCCTTTCCTGGTCATGATCTGTTTCTTAATACTTGACTTTCAGTACATTTTCATGAACCGTTGTCGGAAAGATCTCAGAAGGGCTTGTTACTGGAGGTGAGTGGACTTGCAGAAGTCCACGCTCATTCTCGTACCATTCATAGGTTTGAAAATCACATAAGAGATATAATAGATGCAGAAACAAGATCAAATGTAAAGAGACAAAACACAAGTTAATTTCCATTATTTTCAGGGAAGGGAAAGGAAAGCCAGCGGTCAAATCATGACTGTACAGCCGAGCATCAGATAGTCCTCTGTGTACCATTAGCATGCATCTGACACAGCGTCAACACTAAAAAGTGTCGGTTCAGGTCCGGTAATGCCAAATAACCCCCGTAGCATCATTAACAGTTCCACATGCGAATGTTGCTTCTTATATGCTGGGGGTGTATATATAAGGAGACTATTGATGAGTTCATCATATTAAGATAAGATATTCCTTTATTAGTCCGCTAGGGGAAATTCCAAATTTACAGCAGCAAAAGTGAAGTAAACAAAGCACACAAGAGTAAAAAGAGCATTCAGTCAGTACACTGAACAGATACAAGATAGGAAATATAGAAATGTAACTTACAAATAAAAAAAAAGACATTTACAGCTGGTAAAGAGGTGGTGGTAAAGAGGGAGCTAAGCCAAAAGGCGAAGCTTTCAATTTAGCGGTCGATCTACGTTCCGACCCTTACCTATGGTCATGAGCTTTGGGTAGTGACCGAAAGAATGAGGTCGCGGGTACA
>JAPQRQ010000015.1:7270179-7287731 GCA_037367365.1 Apogon talboti | reverse complement strand
CAGTTTCACGTAATCACATCTCCTGACCTGCCGCTGATCCTAGGCTACCCCTGGCTCCGGCGTCACAACCCTCACATCGACTGGGTCACGGGGACCATCTTGGGATGGAGTAATTCCTATCAACTGGTCTGTCTAGAACGGTCAGTGAGCCCACACCCCTCTGTCAGCTCCGTTTCAGCCGCAGATTTATCCACCGTGCCCTCCGATTACCATGACTTTCAGGAGGTTTTCAGTAAATCTAGAGCGACCTCCCTGCCCCCCATTGACCTTATCAAATCTAATTTTATTTATATAGCGCCAAATCATAACAGCAGTTCAGGTTCAACAGGTGAGAATGGTTGCTCTGATGAGGGGGCGTGACTGAGGGTGTGAACGGAGGCGGAACTATGACAGTCGGGTCGGGTTTCATCCCAAAGGAACATTGTCTCAGAGCTACCAGTTCTACCTCTAAACACTGTCTGCACTTTTCGGGTTCTTTCTAGTGGAACATTTGTAAATTGTTTTCTGATTCATCTTATTAAAGTATGTAAGATTTAGCACATTTAATTTCTGAATTTGTAGAGCAGTGTGTTCATATTGTATTCTGGGAGTATGTCTTCCTGACTCACACAAAGGCAGCTGAAACAAACAGCCTGGACGACAACAGGAGCTGTGTTGGTTTGAACTAAGCCCACACTTTGATCCTCCCATGGCTCCGGACTGCAGTGGTTATGGAACTCTATCTGATGCAGTCAGTGTCCTCTCATGTCTTTAACGCCATACAGATCGGACAACGCCAGGACTGATCAGGATCATCAGACCTGTTCATGTCCACACATGGTTAAACCCCCATAAAGTCCAGACTGAAATTTAGGATGTGATGAAGACTGCAGTGGTCCGATTCCCCATCATCAATAACCAAAAGTTAATGCATCTATGGATGGAACAAACATGGTGAACCTTATTAAAACACTACGTCTGCATAACGTGGCCGGTAAAGTCAGCATGAATGGGCCTCTAAACTGGTGCCTTGGTTCTGGATCTGCGTGGGTTTGGTTCAGTGGTCCATAAATGCAGTATGAAACTCCCTACTGTAATCCTCAGCTGTTACTCCTTCATTCCCTTCGACTACACCTCCAACCTCCACAAACACAGACACATTCTGATTGGATCCTCTTTGATCCACCTGTGTCACTCTGTCATCTGAAGCATGCATTACATATATTTGTGGAATTCTGGCAGATGCAACAGCAAATATGGGACCAACATCATTTCGAGACAGCTTTAAGTTGGCTCACGTTGCCATGGAAACCTGTGTCAAAACCAAGGAAATGTCACCTAAGCTTTTATCAGAGGGTCTTTCAACGTGCGTACCTTTCAGATAGAGTCGGATTAGTATTTGAGTGTTTATTTAGTTTGGATCAGATCACATGACCGGTTTTTGTCTTATGTCCATAAAGCGGAGCGGTGGCGACTGCCTCCAACTGAATACAAATAAGAGTACGGGACGCCATCAAAGCGCCAAAGCCGCGGTCATCCTCTCTCCCTTCCTGCTTTGTGTCGGGGAGCTCGTCCTGACATCAGGCCCAGACTGACGGCTTCTGCTACAGCGCACATCCTGCGTCTTATGCAGACTGACAGTTGAGAGGAAATACACGTGTCTTCTTTTATGTCACAAACTACCAGAAAGCATCAGCAGACATGGGACGGCAGCTGTCCGTCCACACGCTGCGCTCAGAGGCCCGGTGCTCGTCAGCCGTCACATGTCGATCCAGGATCCCAGTCTTAATGTCAACCATGACCGACCCCTGCGCAGTTCTGTCCGTCTGAGCGGACTGTCCATGGTAAAGGCTGGACTGAAGGACATCTGTGGAATGCACCAGGCCAAGTTCTCAACAAATTCCTCTTGACTTTGACAAGGATTGTGTTTGTTGTCATCTGTCTCTACATCAGCATCTCCAGCTGGAACCTCCACCCTAACACCGTACTGATGTGGGCCGTCCCTGGGGTTAGAAGGCTGAGCTGCACCGCTGAAGCCAAATAAATGGACAATTAATAAAGAGAATGTAAAATCAAACCCACTTTTACCAGATTTAATGGTTATTGAGCAACTTTTTCTTTGATTGGTGTCTATTTATTATCTCCACAAAGTTTTCTTCCAGTTGTTTTCCACAAATATGGTAGAAATTAACTACCATATCTAAATTCACCACTTGAAACCCTGAACATATTTAAGTTTTTTGTACATTTACTGCTCTAATCTTGAATCATCTCCCAGGTTTTTGTTCTGCAAATTTACAAATTCAGTTTTTGGGGGTTTTTTTCTCATTGTTTTAACACTTGTTTATCCATGTTTTTTCTCATCGGAATCCTACCGTCCGGCTCAGTGCCTGTGTTGAAACCTGCAGTGGACATAATACGCCATCACAGGTTGTATAAGCCATAAATATGGAGGAGACTATACGGGATAAAGTAGCAGGGACATTTGATGTTCAGTCAGAGATTTATTTGTTTAGTGGCTGTGAAAAGCCAATGCATTTTTTTATTCATTCATATCTTGAAGTAGTGTTGTACTGCACATATTGGTGGCATTAAACTTTTATGTACTGTTTAGGAATGTTGGAAAGAACACTTAAAGGGATACAATAAAGGGGCCGCCTGCAGAAATGAACATTCCAAGACCCATTCATTTTCATTATGCAATAAGTATTTTCTTCCACATACTTACCGTTTCCCTCGTCTCAATGGCTTTGAGACATAGGTCTTCAATCAAAAGGTTTTTTTTTCTCTGCACAAGTATAATCACAGCGACGAGAGTAACATGATATCTCCATCAGCTGATTAGCGCCCATCAACAAGGCTGGAGAATTTCAATCAATGTAAGTGACACTTTGCAGATTTAGTGATTAGTCCAGGACTAGTCTGCCGGTGGACGTGGTCTACAGGGTCAACTGCTTCATTTCACCAGGGATATGATTATCTAAATGTCAGCCTGTGTCACAGCAAGCTTTCACATCAACCAGTTAACAATGGTAGACTGTACCTGCTCATTCTGGACTTATTAAAAACGGACCCAGCTCCTCTGTTGTCAGTGTTCAGAGTTTGTTTTTGCCTTAGAAGCTGCTGCGTTTTCGCCGCAGTAGAAGCTGAAGAGCCCTTTGAGTCGTCTCAGGATGTAAATGTCACCAGGTCTCGTCTTGTTCTATCTAGGCATTTCATTTTCAGGAACACGCAGGAAAACCTAAACCCAGAGGACGAGGTGGACGAGTTCCTAGGCCGGGCTATCGACGCGCGCAGCATCGACCGCCTGCGCTCCGAACACGTCAAAAAGTTCCTGCTCACCTTCAGAGAGCCTGACCTGGAGAAAAAGGCAAGGATATCCACACACACACACAGACACACACACATAATGACACACTCTGACAGTATAACAGTAAATAATTGGCTGTGACAAGCAATCTTCTCTGTGCAAAAAGCTCTTTCCTGCTCTCTTTTATGTCCCTGGAGGAAGTCAGTCAAAGCCAAGCACAACAGAGAAAGGGAGGGACTGGGGCTTCGTATAGGGCCAAGAAGGAAAAGAAAGAGGAAGTAAACTGCTTTAGACAGTAAAGGACAGATGCAGAAGAAAGGGTAGAGTTTAGGCTGTTGGGGGACAAGGGAAAGAAGTCCGGAGACGCTCTCACTTTTCTTCCTGACTTGGTCAAAAATTGCTGTAAAGTAAAACCGTAACGCACATCAGAGGGACTTTGTCGATCCTCTTCTCACTACTCTTCATTAACCGAACACGCTGGAAGCCTGTACACATGGCATAAAGGGTTAATGGATAGAATACAGGAGACTTCCAACAGTCTCCAGTCTGCTGTGGGTGCATTTGCACTCCGGTACTTTTTATTGTGTGCTACCTTTAATGTAGTACATTGTCCAAGTACTAGTGGAACCGGGGCACAGTGAAGGCCTCCACAGACCTGCCAACGGACATCTGAATACACTGCTGCGCTAAATACGCTTGCCTCTATAAAATACGCAAAAAGCTGCAGACATGTGAGTTCTGTGGGAAATGTGCACGTGCTGTACTCATGACTAACAGTACCGTGCAGCAGTGGTGACGGGGTTTCAACCAATCATTGTAGAGTACCGGAGAACCAAGCGTCTGCTGAACCTAACATCCTTGCTCCGCCTCCTGCTCTCCGCTCTGTCCCCGTTCCCCTCAGAATGTACCAGAGACATAACCCACGGAGTTGACAGTAGGTCAGAGTGGACAAGGTCAACTGTGTGTCCATGTCTGTCTGTTGACCCGCCAACTTCTGCTAAATGTGAACTGTTAATAACGTGACTTTTACTGTGAAAACATCTGATCCAAAGTTTGAGTAAAAAAAAAAACACCTCAAAGATTTTCAGATTTTCTTCCTGGTACATCTGTCACTCATCCTGTTCCCCTAATGACCTTAATGCCCGGGCTGGAACGAACTTGTGCATGTGCTTGCACAGAGGTACCGACACCTGATCCTGTGTTTGTGGAACCTGTCAGTGAAGTGCTTGAAGTCACCAACCTCAGCCACCTAATGGTTATGTTTAAGGCTTCTATTATGAATATTAGGAACAGAAATGATGACCTGAATAGTGTTTTCATTGAATTTTTGAGATGCTCTGCATAAAAAAAATACAGGACACGCTGTGTAGTTAAGTAAATGTTACCGTCTTAAAATGTTAAAGCAGTCAGCGATTGCCAGTGAGTTTATGACAGCTAATGTTAGAAAATGACTTCCTCCAACCTCATGGAAATGTAGCTAATGTTATATTTAATTAATAATAATAATACCAATAGAAGCACAAGAACATGTGACTTATTTGGTAAGAAATGTGATTCTTTGATCCTATATGAAAACCAGTAAAACCAGAGACAGTATTACATTATGAATCAATAAAATGTTCTTTTATGCACAAAAACAGGAGGAAGCTACATCACACATACATGGAATGGATGGGGTTTCCAGTGTGGATTGTGAAGTGACTGGTTTTTTCATGGTGTTTTAGAATGTATAATTTTATTTAAAACAGAATCTGTCGCTCATCCTTCACTTTGACTCATTTTGTTTCCGACTAACCGCTCATATGAGTATGTGGCCGTCAGCCACTCTACGTTCCTTTACAGACAAATGGTGCATTGCTTGTTGTTTCATGGACACTTTCAGCCTGTGCTTCCAGTACCTTCTCGGCCCATGGACAGTGCATGTGACTGTGATGATCACCATTAAAAGTATCTGCCAAACTCGGCCTTGACAAGGACATGCTTAAAGGACATAGTGTTCATCATTTTGTTTCATTAAAGTACTTTTTGAAGTACCGTGTCTCAGAAACAGAGCACTTCACAGTGCATTATTAAAGCCCTTCTCTAATTTGGTCTCTCCGGGGCTTTACCATGTCAGGATATGAGACGTGAATGTTTTAATTTCCTAGAAACCACTCAGACTTTTAGGAAAATGAAGAAAGTCTTTTCATTTTTCTACCTTCTCCGCTGTGTTATTAAGGTAGATCCTTTACCTGCATTTTTCTGCTTTTCAAGTAACGCCACCCATATGCAAATGTACTGTTTGTGCATAGATTAACATTCATTCCATTCATTCGTTTTCTGAACCGCTTAACCCTCCAGAGATCTGTGGGGAACTGCAGTCTACTCCAGGTACTGGACGCTTCAGTTCATTGCAGGACTGACATGTACTAACGAACAACCATTCACCCAATTTACAATTTACTGCACTTTTATAATGCATATTGTGAGCCTCGTAGCATAACTGCCTAACTCATATACAAATAGACAAAAGTATTGGGACATTGGGCCATAATATAGTTTTATATTGGGATAAATATCATTTCAGTGTTTAGTTTGGTTTAAATTGTTATCTTTGTTTCCAAAATGCCTCAGAGATGATTTTTGCTTCATTTCTCTCAACATTGAATTTTTTTTCATCCATGACTATGATTTTAAATGTTCTACTTCTAAATTTCTAAAATATTTTTTTATGCTCTGACTGTAAATAGTAATTTTCTACCACAACTAACCATCTTCTTTCTTCACATCTCACTGTAGAAGAAAAATCTCCCATTAGACTTTAAGGAAATATTGATGTTTATAAACTATATGGACAAAAATATTGGGACACATCATGGCTACAGCTGTAAGATGTCCTGTTCATGCTGATTTGACATATAAACATCAATATTAATAATCAGTATGATATTTATCCCAATATAAAACTATATTCTGACATTAGTCATTATTGTTTTGTATCCCAGACTCCTGTTAGAAAAGACACACCTGAATTCAGCATGTCCCAATACTTTTGTCCATATAGTGTATGACTTAGGCAGTTATGCTGTGAGGTTAATGATATGCATAAACTCCATATAAACCTGTGAGATATCAGAACGGTTTCTTATGTTGACATACACATATGTACTGTATGTTCACTATGGTTATTTATATAAGCTGTGAATGGGGACTTTTATATCTCTAGAGAATATACGTATGTATGTATGTGGGTTAGGTTATATAGGTTGATTCATTGTAAGAAAGAAAAGAAAAATGTGTTAGTGTGCTCTCCAAGGGATAGAAAGTAAAGACAATGTGTTTTCTCCCACTGACGGCTGCTTCCTGTCCTCTTTCCTCTCTGCAGTACTCCAAGCAGGTGGACTCCAGGTTCGGAGCGTACGTGGCCTGTGCCTCCCTCGTCTTTCTTTTCATCTGCGTCATCCAGATCGTCATCGTGCCTCCGTGAGTCACCACTATGAAACACTGCAGAGGAATATTGGTTTGAAAAAGTATTCCTCAGTGATATCTCCATGAGTAACTAAAATGTTTATGATGAGATAACGGCAATTAGACTCAGCGCAGACACGTCTGTCACTTCTACTCTTAACCAACAGCTGGATAATGGGGGAAAGACGCTCAAATTATTCCCATAAACCAAATTCAAGAAACTGGTGTAGTCTCAGAAGTGAGAAAACAAACAACAGCTAACGGGTGGAATATACACAGCACAAGTCCCCACTTGGATTGAATTCGGCAAACAATTCATATCCTTCCGTTGGATCATTACTGCAGTGATTAATAGGTTTCAGCTGCAACAAGTGTTTTTAACCCTTTAACTGATGCTGGGGGGAGGGGCTTGTCATTTCCATCAGTTTGATAGAGAGCATAAAGAGTGTGGACTGTGTTTCAGTGGAAACAGGTCATGTGGTCTGATGAGTCCAGACTGACCCGAGTCAGAGCGATGGACGCATCAGGGGGAGATGAAAGGAAGGTGGGGTGACTACCCATCATGCCTAGCACCTACAGTACAAGCCTGAGGGTGCAGTGTTATGATCAGTTGGTCAGCTCTAGGTTCAGCAACGTTACATGTCCAAAGAAATAATGGAAATAAATGCTGTGACAAAGTGACAGTGAGTGTGTGCTGTCATTAACCCTAACAGGAGGGTGTGCAGCTTCTTTTGGGCCAGGCTGTGTATGTAATGAAAGAACACACTTACATACTGAGCCATCAGAAGGACACAACGCTCCTCTGTGTATCCTAATGCAACAGTGAAGAGGGGAATAAACTTACAAAGACAAATCACTTAATAATCTCACTATTGTTTTGGTTGTTTTCATGTTTGATATTTTACTGTAGTCAGCTTTTCTCCAATGTTCAGTTTCATCCTTGAATCTAGGAAGCCGTTAAAATCCTGCTTATAGCTTTATTATCTCCTTTTTTAACCTCAGCTGTGGAAAAGATGTACATTTTCATAACACAAAAAGACAAACAGATTATATCAAATCAATGTCAATTTGGTTTGATATTCAAATCGACGTAGCAGCAGAGGGTTCGGGTTAGCAGATGGATTCTAAAAGTCTCAAGGCCATCCTTCAGTCCTCCTTTTTTTAATTTCTCCTTCAGTGAGACGGTCCTCCTGCCTCCACCTCTCACTATTGATCTTCTTCAGCCTATCTCTTTATTAACCTTTCTCCTCCATCCTTTTTATCTTCCCACTCCTCTCGTCTTTTATTCCTCCGTCCTCTGCGGCGTCCCGCCCCCTCATTCACCAACCCCCTCCTCATTTCTTATTGTTGCTTTTTCTCTGTTATTTAATCATGTTCACTCCTCACATTCGCTGCCCTTTTGTTAGGGTCTATTATCCTCTTCTTGAAGCCTATTCCTGCTGTTGATGTATGCAATAACAGAACATGTCAGAAGTCAAACTCATCTCAGGACATATGGCATCAGTGTGAATGCAGTTGTATATGACTGTACAGAATGTGCTACATTCAGTTTCTTTGACATACTTCATATTTGTAGGAGGAATGGCTGATTGGGTTTGATTTTTAAAATGCATTTTGCGATCTAAACACATCTACGTTACATCTCTGATCACATTCTGTTGCCAAACACACACTAGATTTTTCACATAGACTCATTAACAAAACAAAATAATGCAAAAACTAATATACATGTATGGACTATTGCAACTGTTGAGATCCCAGATCAGTGGAGCCCTGCTTTTTTTTCCCTGTATGTTGGTCCGTTTATCTTCTTCCATCTTCCTCACAATATCCTCATATCTTCTGACTTCTCTTCCACTGCTACTGTGAAAGTCAATGCTCCTCGTCATCTTCTCAAACATTTCCATGCTGTCATCAAAACCCTCACCACAGCATCAATGATGTTACTTTCTTCTTATAACCACGGTTCCCACAGGGTCTTAAAAAGTCTTAAAAGTCTTGAATTTACAAATCTGCATTTAATAACCTTAAAAAACTCTTTAAAAGGTTTTGAATTTGATATGATAGGTCTTAAGTTATGTTGCCATAAACTTGTTTGCTGTATTGTGTTTAAATGTCCAAGCTGAAAAGAAAGTAATGTTCGTCTACTTAGTTCCCCCTGTTCCCACTCAACAAGTTATATTGAAATTAGGAACCAATTATAGCTAACTTTGGAGCCCCCAGTGAGAAATTATTCTGAAGGGTGGGAATCAAGGCATTGGAGCAAATAAGTACATTTTCCTAAATTCTAGGAGTCACAAATTTTTGCCAGTATGTCCATGAAACAGGCATTCAATTCTGGTCTAAGTACTCTTAAAAAGGTCTTAAAAAGTCTTAGATGTAACTTGTAGAAACCTTAGGGAACCCTGTATAACATTTTTGTGATAATTGTTGTATAATTGACAATAGAAGACAGCTACACATTCCTTTGCACCTCAAACCACCTCTGCAGGTGATGTCGGTGGAGTTTGGTAGTCTTTTCTGTTGACATCACAGGTAAATGGAGTTAAATGGAATCACCCTAAAACACTTGTTAAAACTAGGCTGATAAAAGAATATTAAATTTGAATATACAGTCATTATGCAGTCATTATTATGTAGAAAGATACCAAAATTCAGTCCTTCACTGAAGCTCTACTTGGATGAAACTGTGGAGTGGGAGCAAGACAGATTTCCTAGGAAAAGGGAGATATTTATGTACTTTTTCCTTTTAACTTTTCTACATATTTGGCTGAAACCAGTTGAATAAAGATCTAAAAGCATCATTTGCATATAAAAGACAAAATATTCTCTGGTGGTTGATGTACAAAAGAAACCAAAATGGACCCAGAATCCTACCCTGGGGTGCACCTTGAAGCTTACTTGTCATGATATATTGATGAGGTATCGGATGTCATCACATCAAAGATTTTATGAAGGATTCAAGTGTGAATTTTCAACTAAGAAATGTATTCTGCTAGAATGGAAGAAGGATAAACTGTACCTCAGAGATGATTACACATGGGGGACAGGAACAGATAGACATATTATGGACATTTCCATTATCCGTAATATTGATTCACTTGATCTTGTCAACCAGGAAAGTAAGTAGAAATTTTAAAGGGCAAAAATGTGACATTCTTAATGGTATAATCCTTGGAGCGAGTTTATTAAGGGTTGACTTCACATGTGATGCAGATTATTTGAAAAGAAAGAAAAGAGAAGTAAATGCCGCTGCCTACATTTCCCCTTGGTTTGCCTTAACGCAGACAGAGTATTGGAGAAACTGACAGCACACAGTAGAGATGAACCCACACTTATGTGTCATTGTGCTCACTCTCTGGTTTGCAGCTCCAGTCTGATGATTGGCTTCTTCGTCACCTGCCTCATTATCTTGGCGGCTGTCATGTTCGTGTCAGCTGTGTACTGTTGTTTCGGGGTGAGTAGTTAAAACTTAAGACAAATAAAGGCCACAACCTGAGTAAACTGAACCCAGTGCTCAAGGAAACACTTTAAGGCCCATCGACAACTGAGGACGACTGAGCGTTTGATCTGCATCTTCATGTTGAACTTCAGGATCTGAAGGATGGGTTTGGGTTTGTTAACCCTTGGTATCTTCTAATGCATTTGACTCCTGATAATGTTACCCATGTACACATATGGACGGGTTCTCCATCTGCCCTTGAATGCTCTTGAAGGTTGTTTTTTTTTCACAGCTATAGTTTTGTCCTTCCTGTACATGTTTCCGGGTTTTTAAGTCTGTCTGTTGTAATTTTATAGGATGGATGACTTCAGTGGAGTATTTTCAGTCCAGATGAGTGAAAACTTCATGCTCCCCGTCTTTTCTTAACTCCTCACTCTTCTGCTGCTTCCGTTTCTCCTTCCTCCCAGCTTTTCCCCATCCCGCTGCAGACCCTTTCTAAGAGGATAGTCCAGTCCAGACTCAACAGCACCCTGGTGGGTGTCTTCACCATCATCATCGTCTTTCTTTCGGCCTTTATCAATATTGTAAGTCCTTTTAAACATGAGTCCAAAGAGAGATGGAAAAAAACCTGAACGTTCCTCCTCCCTTTAGCCTGATTCTCCTCTGACCTTCCCCCTCGTCCATTCAGTTCACCTGCAGTAGCCATGACTTGCGGAGCTGCATCACGTCTGAGCTCAACATCAGCCTGGACCGCGTGAACGCCTGCCACGCCCACCTCCTCAACTACAGCCTGAGCTCAAAGCAGAGACCCTGTGCAGACAGCGGCCCCATCTGCAGTTTCCCTGAGGTACAGTACAGGTGGGCCTTGTTCTGTGGGCCTACGTTTCTGCATTTGGAAGACTTTGTCCACCTCAGAACATTATTTGTCCTGTGGTGCTTTGTGGAACTTAGAGCAGAGGTCTCATTAACACTGCAGCAAAGGAAAGGAAAGGAAAACGAATCTGAAAAAATACACTTTGTGCTTCTCTACTTTGTCCAAATCAAGACTAAAGACTATACAGGGTGTCTGCAAAGTCTCTACAATTTAAAAAAATATATCACAAAAGCAACTGATGAGATATGTCAATCAGATTGGTTCTATGTACTCAGCGGTTATTGAAGTTTTTAATCCCATTGTGGATCATGTTGACCTTTGGACTGAATATGTGTCACCACAACTGGATGAACCTTCCATCATGTTCCAGGTCCATGGTGCACCTCCACATTGGGGACTCATGTTGGGGGGTTCCTAAATCAGACCTGTCCAGACCGCTGGATTGGACGGGACGGTCCAGTCCTCTGGACTCCTCCTTCACCACATGTCACTGTCCTGGGTTTGTTTGTATGGGGTCATGTTAAAGACATCATGTATGGAACAAAGATACGGGACATCAACGACCTGAAGGAAAAGATCAGTGATGTCAGTGACACCACTGATGAGGAACATGGAAACAAACCCAGTACCGTACAACTAGTGGTGCCCATGTATTAAATGAAAAAAACTTCAATATCTACTTTTCATTTTGTAATACTTTCCACAGATCTGATTATTCATTTGCTTTTGCAATAAATTAGTTAAATTGTACACAGACTTTATGGACACCCTGTATAAAAGTAGTTGATTGGATGCTGATGTAGAAACATGAAGCCAAAATATCATGGCTGTTATAACTGCTGTGTTGCTTTTTTGTCAAGCCATGGAATAGAGCATTAGCCACATCTCGATGGTAATTAGAGCTGTCAGTCATATATGGTATTTAACCCCCGACCCCTGAAAGGTGAGGTTCTGAATGGTAATGATGGAAGTTTTGACTAATAATGCCTCAAAACTACCACTGAAGGTGTAGCGTGAAGAGCAAGTCGAAAAATAGAGCAAAGGCCTGTAATGAGCAACAATCAGCAAACAAAGCATGTCTGTAATGGAAGCCTCTGTCAGGAAGTAAGATGATTTGGAGGTCAGTACTGTATACTGTTGGAAAACCCAACTCGGATTACCAGATTTTAGAAAAAACTGTCCTCTGATTTGCGTCATACTTTGAGAAATAATGTCAATAGTCATAGTAAACAACAAAATTTCAGCATTATATCTTCATCAGGTTTTCAGATACATGGCACTGATGTAAAAACTGTGTAAATGAGTGGTACCGAAAAAGGTGCTGAGGAAAAGAAACCATTACTTTTAAACTTTTCATGACGGACCCATGACATTTTCAGCAGTTGTTCTATTGTATGAAATGTCTTTGAATCATCTTTTAATGGAGTCGGTTGGATATTTGCCAAACTACTGCGTGCTAAAAACTTGTTGTGCTTCCTAAATCATTAGTGTCCAATTCTGTCTTTATTTCATATGTTGTAGTATTACTGTGGTGTTTTCTACCAGAAAAGCAAGAAGAGAAGATTAATGAAATACACTGATCAAACGCTTCAAGTCGACAGTATTTGTTTAAAGTTGTGCTTTTACTGACGCTGCAGTTTGTTTGGCTTGTACAGGATAAAACATCAATATGTCATGGTTTGAGCAAAGGAGTTTTCTGAGAACTTCAGAAAAGCATTGTTGATTTTCATAAGACTGGAAAGGATTAAAGCAGGAGAGATGCAATGTTTTGAGATGGTCCTGGTTTTAATCCTGTAGACACATCAGATGCATGGCTGCTGTTCTACAAATTTAGATGACACTATAAAAGGGGTTCCCAACGGTAACTGAAGGCTCTCAAGTTCAGACTTTTACCAAACACAAATATTAAGATGGAATAGATTTCTACAATAATTGAAGGAATATGTTAATCTACTTTTGGGACTTCATTACAAGATCATTACAATCTGTAAAGTGCTGTTCTGTGTAGTGTGGGCTTTTTTCCTCTTGTCTTTTCAGTCTTTTTTTTATCTGAATCATATTTGTTGTTTTTAATTTCTATTTCTTTAAATGTCTCTTGTTTGGATCTCTGTTTTATTCACTTGTTTTTACATATGTGCTTATTGATAATTCCTGTCCCTGAGTTGTAATCTTCTTTTAAAGGCTGTTCTATTCTTTACTTTTCTCCTGCTGGAGTCCATGTTCTACCCGGATGTTTTTAATGTTATTCTTCCCTTTGTCTATAAGGCGCTTTGGGTCGACTTGTGTTGTTTTTAAATGTGCTGTATAAATGAATTGACTTGACTCAGTATATGTATCCTAAATTGGTTGTGTGCAGTTGTCTATAATCATTTGTTCAGATGTGTGAACGGTCAGAGCTCCAGCTCCAGAATGTGAAGCTCCTCTCCTAACGTCCTCTCCCTCCGTCTTCGTCCCGCAGTACTTCTCGTCCTGCGTGCTGCTCAGCCTGTTGGCCTGCTCCGTCTTCCTGCAGGTCAGCAGCATCGGTAAACTCTTCCTCATGCTCTTCATTGAGCTGCTTTACCTCCTCATCATGGAGGTGGCCAAAGTGAGCCTCTTCGACAACCAGGACCTGCTGGTCATGGCCAATGCCATCAATTACATGTGAGTCCCTTTCGTTGCTGCGTGTTTGAGTTGTCTTGACAAACCTGTGGCGGTGCGCAGACCCTCTAACAGCTGATGGACTCTTTCTCTGTTCTCCCCCTCACAGTGAGAACACCAATGGAACAAGGTGAGACTGATGGCTCCATTTAAAGCATCACCTGTGTCATCTGATTCCACTAACAGCATCATTATCACTGTACTGGCACAAATGTACCTATAATGATCCACTGGCAACAGATGCTAAGGCTAATGAGCTCTCATTTAGAGGGCAGCTTATGTCTGAAAGCACCTGTATGTGTGCGCTAATAAAAATGTGTGTGTGTGTGTGTGTGTGTGTGTGTGCGCGCGCTTGTAATGGCCTCCAGCTGTGTGATGGACAACAAGGTTTCTCTGAAGATCATGACTCCTGTGGTCATCACCGTCTTCGTCCTGGCCCTCTACCTTCACGCCCAGCAGGTGGAGTCCACAGCCCGGTTGGACTTCCTCTGGAAGCTGCAGGTATGTCTGCATGGAGCTAATTTCACCCTACAAGACCTGGATGAAAATGGACAGGGACCTATTCATTGTCAGATTGGTGTCACAGTAAGCTTCCCTTTTCGATTACAGTGTTATGGTTTCCTTCAGTGGGTCCAAGTGGGAAGGAAAGAGAGACGGATGTCACTGAACTCCACAAAGACTCAGCACAGTCTTAACCAATTAGAATGTTGACATAAACTGTCCTTTCCAATGCCTCCCTCTCTACAATCACAAATCTAGTGCAGGTTCTTAGTTTAGAACCACTTTGTTCTTCCACAGGCTGGAGAGCAACACCATGACAGTGTAGCCCCAGAGGTCAACTGCCCAGAGAAGTCTCCATCACCTTGTTACCAGTCCTGCTCTTGCCCGTCCTGGCCTCCATTCAGGTCTAAATGTAGCTCTGACTGGACCCAATGTTGGCTTTATTGTTTTATTTCTTTACATAGCAGTCACATAGGTTTGGTGGCACTCTGACCCCTGTCCCAGAGCTCTTTCTTCATGTCAAAAACTGACCCTCAAACTGCCTCGGTAGAAAAGGCCTGCGAATCTCCTGCTGATACATGTAGCAATTGTTATAAATAACAAAGGAGTCCAAAAAATTGTGCTGGTGGCATCAAGTCATCATTACCATCATCATTATCATTAGCTTTGCATGAATACACCATACATGACATTCAATGAAAACCTTGAGTGAAAATAACTGTATTTGTTGAATAACTTCATAGTCAAGGATTTTTAGGTAAATGTTATGTGGTATTTAGGGTGGAAGTTTGCAGGTTCTCTGTTTGGATTCTCTACAGGTACTTCCACCATCCAAAGACGTGCACCTCCTGAGGTTCAGTGTGACTGAGAATGAATGGTTTAGTTATCCCTGTGCTGAACTGGGGACATGTCCAGGGTGTCCACCTACACCCGCTGGTAGCTGGGACAGGCTCCAGGATGGATGGGTGCAGTTAGTTAGATGGATGTTGGAACTTCATGTGAAGTTTGGTGTAAACACATGTTTTAACTCTGCTGGTCTGTCTGGAACAGCCAGACACGTCTCTGCTGTTTGTCCGGCTTGTGTTTCTTGACACTAATCACACTTGTGTGAGTACTGGTTGCAGCAGCGGGGCTTTTACAAAACAGTATCTTGAGTGAGGTTGCTTTGATGGAATATGCGCCGGAGGCTGTGCACTGTGGTTTCCAATGACCCTACGATAGGAAATGCCACATCAACAGGTGTCTCTTTGTCAAAACTTACCGTTTTAAGCATACAGTTGCAGCTCAGAAGTTGTTCTTTCATGTAACAAAGGGGGAAATAACCACACACAGATAGTGGAAGGAATAGAGTAAGTGAGATTCTGAACCTTTAACCATTAATACTGAATATGATGGCTGATGAATGTGCCCTGTTGTATCACATGATTATACGCATCATAAGTCAGCTTAAGTTGTTGCTCCAGAAGGTCCACATTGTGCTCAGACACAAGAGTAACGCTGGTTTCTTACCATAATTGTTCAGTCTTTATTTTTGTAAATATATGCGTGCTGTCTACAGATGCGTCTGACTGGATTAAAGGACTGGGCAGACAAATGGATGCCCTCCCTCCTGCAGACCTACACTTGATCCTATCTAATCCATGTTGTGACCTCTCCCCAGGCCACCGAGGAGAAGGAGGAGATGGAAGAGCTGCAGGCCTACAACCGCCGTCTGCTCCACAACATCCTGCCCAAAGACGTAGCCGCCCACTTCCTGCAGCGAGAACGGCGGAACGACGAGCTCTACTACCAGTCCTGCGAGTGTGTCGCCGTCATGTTTGCCTCCATCAGCAACTTCTCGGAGTTCTACGTGGAGCTGGAGGCCAACAATGAAGGAGTAGAGTGTCTGCGGCTCCTCAATGAGATCATCGCTGACTTTGACGAGGTGAGGCGTGAACAGCTCCAGCAAGAACCTAGACTTTAATAGGTGTAGGCACATAAACAGAAGTAAAGTCCACTTAGGTCATATTCTATTGGTGAACCGCAGACTTCCTGTTGTTCTGGTTTAAAAGTTCAGGAAAAAGTCAGCAAATGGAAATGAGTTTAAATTTATTTTGGTCAAACTGTGCATATTTAACTTAAACTCCAAAACTGGTGTTGAATCTACTCAACTAGAACTAGGCCGAAGATTTACTATGAAGTCTCATTAAGAGGCTGGTCAAACTTTAGACCTGGATCCTCCAAAAACCTATGGAACCTGAGTCCAACCTGCTGAAACCTCCTGTGAGCCAAACACACGGGCCATGGGCCAAAACTGGCTCTCCACAGGCTCCCATCCTGTCCATGGGCTGAGTTTGTGAAATGCAAAAATTACATATTAACAATCAATGGTATTAAAATCTTTTGAGTTCAGGCTCCACATACAGACCAATATGATCTAAAGTGGATCAGACCAGTTCCATACTATTATAATAATCTGTAAATAATGACAACCACAAATTTTTGTCTTTGTTTTGTGTAAAAAAGTGTTAAATTAAAAGAAAATTTGGTAAAATTACATAAAAATGTTTACACTTACAAACTATCCTTTCACACAAAATGTGAATAATCTGAAGGAATATGAACAACCTGAAATGTCTTCAGAGAAGTGTCATTGGACCAGTGCTCTGCCTGTTCCTAAATGTTGTGTTTGTAGATCCACTGTGGTCCGTACCTTAAAATGGACATGTGCAAATGACAAACTGAGGCACAATATTGGTAAAATTTCACTTGTTTTTCTTAAGAAATTTCAGGTTGTTTATGTTATTCACATTTTTAAGGGAACTTTATAACTGTGGACACTTTGATAGTGTAATTTCATTTTTCCACTGATATTACTGTCCTGGTCCGGTCCACTTCAGATCAGATTGGGCTGAATGTGGCCCCTGAACTAAAATGAGTTTGACACCCTTGCTTCAGATCATCAGTGAGGACCAGTTCCGTCAGTTGGAGAAGATCAAGACCATCGGCTCCACGTACATGGCCGCCTCCGGCCTCAACGACTCCACTTATGACAAGGCTGGACGCTCACACATCCGCGCGCTGGCCGACTACGCCATGAGGCTGATGGACCAGATGAAATACATCAATGAACACTCCTTCAACAACTTCAAGATGAAAATAGGTGGGCAACCACGGCTGATTTTATACCTCTTTCCTCCATTTTACTAATTAGAAGTGTTAAATGTTTAATTTTTACCTTTTCCACTAAATCCTACCAATAGTGTTGTAATAATCAAATGCTGGTTTTAGTCTTGAGACCACTTTGTGAAAGTCTTTGGGCCAATCCCAATTCACCCCTCTGCCCTCCCCCCTAACCCCTCCCCCTTAGACCTCCCCCT